>JAOWAN010007197.1:0-20916 GCA_028566635.1 Lobelia cardinalis | reverse complement strand
GTCTGATTTAATAAGATGAATTAAGTGGTATTTAGATCTGAAAATAAAAATTTACCAAATGGTCTGAATTATCAATTATCTTATCGAATCAGATGTAACTCTCTTTAAGAAGTTGATTAAGTGCAAACAAACAGCCCCTTAGTGATCTTAGATGACCAGGAAAGAGTAATTCTTTTAAGTTGAAGAAAGACTTTCCCTTCAAATGTTCTATATACAACTAAAGAATCATCTATATAGAGAATTCCTCAACCTATTTTCTCAACTTCCTATATGTTTCTAGAGAGTTCCACAAGTCTCTCCACATTTATGCACAAGTGTGGTTTTTTCTAATATGCTCTACAAAACTGTATTGATTTCCAGAGCGTTCTAGAATCTTTCACATGCTTTATTCTTTTGGAAAGTGTTCCAAGACAACTAGAACCATCCAGAAAGAAAGAAATGTAGGATTTTACTTACCGAGGAGTCGAAAAAATGCGTTAAAAAATTCTGGGCGGTGTCACCTGCTCCATCTGGCTTAAAATACATATTAATTTTTAGTTTGTTTAACTATTAATTAAAAAATTTAAACATTTTTAATAAATTACTTATTTTGACAAATGTGATATCATAATATTTTGCTATTATTCAATACCTATTATTATATTCAAAGTATATTGGGTTGCTTTATATTAGTTTTTATATTATTATTTAATTTCTATTTTTTGAATATATTTTAACGGGAATAACCTAGTTCAAAAAATATTAATTTTAATGATATATTTCTCTAATATAATCGAGTGATCAATTTATATAGTGACCAAAAACCATAGTTTACGACTACTTTTACTACTTGCCTTGCCTCCCCTTTTCGAGCTTATTTGAGAAAGGCTACTTATGGTTAATCACCATAATATATCAAATCAAAATTTAATTTCAGTAATATCCCAAAGATTCTCTAAAACTTTTCTCCTTTTAAAAAGTTCCATAGACACATTAAACTCATCCAACCTGCATTGCCAATTTCTTTCCTCCCCCTCTGCAATCAGCCAAAAATCAATTAATTTCCCTTTTCACTAAACCACCACATTCACCAAACCAGCATTGTAGTCTCCCTATGTAAGCACAGAATTTATAACCTAACAACCATTGCCTCTTTGGCCTCATATACTTTTTGATGATGATCATCCCTGTATCTGCAGAGTTGGTGTTGATTTTTAGCTGTTTTCTTTGTTTTCTGTCAAATGGGTCTTTGACTCTTTGTTGAATCTTCAGTCAAGGGCCTAAATCTCTCGTTCTTAGGGTGGGTTTAAGAGATTAAAAAAGAAAAGTGGGGTTTTATAGGAAATCTTTGAAACACAGGTCCTAAGCAAAGTGGGTTTTTCTGGGAGTCTCTTAAAGTTTGAGAAATTGGCTAAAGATTGGAACTTTGAACCAAGTTGAAGAGTTGCAGAGATGAAGAGGAAAGCAAAAAAGAGTGACATAAACAAGGAGGAAATTTGCGAAGATTGGTGCTTTTCCTGCAAAGATGGTGGAACGCTGCGTGTCTGCGATTATAAGTGAGTTTTTGCTTGATTTTTTTTTTAGGTGGAAGTAACCCTTCATTTTTATATTTCTTTGCTGGAATGACGACTTTGGCCACTTTTATCAAAAAAATTGGTGCATCTCTTGTGAGGCTTTTGTACACGCATGAGGGGTATTTCAGTCTTTTCAAGTAGTTAAGGTTGTTGAGAAATGGGTTTCCCTGATGCAAAAGTCCTTGGAATTTTTCTCTGTTTTCTCTTTCGGGGGAGGGGGGTTTGTTAATTTTTGGTTTGATGCATTCTTCTGCTATGCTTCTCTTATTTCGTAGTCAATAAATTCATGTTTTTTTCTTTTTTATTTTCTTTTTTAATGTAATGAATGGGAGACAAGTGACTGGGTCATTCATTGTTCCAGATCTAGTTGAGTGATAGTTCTCCAATGCCGTTGGTTATCAATGCGTGGGAAAAAAATGTTCTGGATACATGAAAATATATTGTTGTAATCCTTGGATTTTACTTACTAGTTGCCTAGTTTGTGCCTAGTTTCTTGGGTGATAGCCTCCCTCGTGTACAATTTTTGTAAAGGTTGGTGAAGCAGCACTCTGTGTATGCGCCTCGTCAGCCCTTAAGCTACTGCAATGTTGATGCTGCTTGGATGGCTGAAAACATTTGTAAGAGTTGGAATATTTCATATTTTATCTTCTAGGTTGTGCTCTGTCCTCGTACGATGGAACAAATGTGCTTATTTATGCACTCTGTTGACTAGCCACATCTAACCCTTTTCTACATAGGACTAGAAAGATAAGATGCTATAAAGTATAATCACCTCAAGCTAGTGACTTTTTTGGAAAGTAGTAACAATGTACCAGCAAAGACAGTTGTATGTTCGAGTCTCTTAATTGCAAGGAGGGAGGGGTTTTAAGAAGGATTTTAAGGCAATCACCAATCCTGAATCCGGTCATTGCAGTTAACAAGACAAAACTGGTAAACAATTTGGGTAATATCAGCAGTCGTCTTCCAACATCTTTGAAAGGAAAATGCACAGGTGTAACTGTTTGCTGAGTTGTATGTGGCTAAACATTCCCCTTTTCGACAGTTTTATATGCCCCAACTGCTGTAGGTAATGCTTAGAAAAACAAGAATGAAGATAGAAGAATCCAATTATTTCCAGTTTCTTTCCTTTTTGCCTCTCCTGCATAATGTTGCTGCTAAACTAACTACATTTCAGACTAACTTTTGGTAAGAATGTAGTTTGAAGGTCCTTTAATGGTAACTAAGAAAAGAATAGCTTCACATATTTCTTTAGAGTTGTTTTGTTGTATGTGGTGGAGGCTAGTTGTTGAAATTTTAAAGTTCATGCAGTATGCCTTATTTGGACATGGTTTCTCTGTAATTTGGCACTGGATGCTCATGGAACTTCGCTTTCGTAGATATAGCCTTAAAAGTACATGTGATGGACTCCATCTGCTCTCTTTAATTTTATTTATGCACGAGTGAATAGGTGACTTTGAGTTACCAAAATCATGCACATGTTTGGCACACCTTAGTTGAGTGACTAGCTTCCCCTCCTATATTATGTCTTTTGTCTGAATTTATGAGTGTATATGACTAGCATTGCTGGTATCTGGGTGCAGTCACGCTGGCATTTGATTTTTAATGCCATTAGTTGATATTACAGTTTAGCTTTTATTTTTGCCTCATTGTATTATCTACAATAAAGTTATTATTACTGGTTTCAGGGACTGTTTAAAAGCGTATCATCCTGAATGTGTGGGGAAGGATGATTCATTTCTTGAGGCTGGAAGCAGTTGGAAGTGCAGTAAGCCACTCATATTCACCTATGATGATGTTTCAGTTCCTCTTTCCTGCAAATGTTTCTTGTGAAGTGTACCATACAAATAGTCAGATTTGTCCCAAGAGTTAGGTTAGAGAGAGAAAGTAGATATGAGAGGAAGAGAGCGGAAAATTTTTCTTGTATATTTCTTAGAATGAAAAATAACATTTACATCACTAATTCTACCCGTATACACATATTGCACTAAGCCCCCTAGATATATATGCTATACAATACTAACCCTTTATTCCCACTACTTCCAACACTCCTCAAGTTGGAGCGAAGATATCTATCATGCCTAACTTGCTTATAATGGGAATAACGACTTTACTTCTAAGGCCCTTAGTTAAAACATCGACTAATTTGATCGCCGGTCTTTACATAAGGAGTACAAATAAGACCACCCTTGGACATCTAGATGACTATGAGTTTCATATAATACACCTTTTCCTGATGTAGCAGCCTTCAAGTATCTCAAGATGCGATAAACTGCATTCATGTGAGGCTCACGGGGATCATGCATGTATTGATTGACCATGCCGCATATGCAATGTCAGGTCTCGTATGTGCAAGGTATATAGGTCTTCCAACGAACCGTGGGTTACCTCTCCTTATCAACCTCGGTGCCTACACCTCCAAGAAGCTTATGATTAGCTTCAAAAGGTGAGTCCGCTGTTTGCATCCCAACATTCTCGTATCAGATAGGAGATCAATAGCGTACTTTCATTGGGAGAGAATGATCCCACGAGATGATCTAGCTACCTCAATCTCAAGAAAGTACCATAACGGACCCAAGTCCTTGACTTCAAACTCAGTCGCCAACCTCTGTTTGATTGAGCTCATCTCATCCTCATCATCACATGTCGCAGTGATGTCATCGACAAACATGGTATGATCAGAATTACTCTGCTTAAATCCGAACTTATCATAACACTGTGAATTCTTATGAACCAAGCTCTAGGAGACTGTTTCATCCCGTACAAAATCTTCTTGAGCTTACAAACTTTGCAGACTGCGATGTGAGACGAGAATCCGGAGGAACATCCATATAGACCTCCTCCTCTTAGTTGTCATGCAAGAAGACATTCTCACATCGAGCTGCTAAAGATTCCATCCCGGATTTGCAGCATACGAAATTAGGGTTTGAATCGAGTTTATGATGGCAATGGGAGCAAAGGTCTTCTGATAGTCAATCCCATAAGTCTATGTGTATCCCTCGTTAACAAGTCTTGCATAATACCGTTCCACCGAACTATCTGGCTTATACTTTACCTGAGTACTACTTGCATCCAAAGGTTTTCTTGCCCAAAGGAAGAGTCAAGAGATTCCATGTGCCGCTCCTCTTCAGAGCATTCATCTCTTCAATCATAGCACTCTTTCACTTCAAATCAAGTATTGCCTCTTCCCCAACTCTGAGGACGAGAAGAAAAAATGGAAACAAAGGCACGATAGGAAGGGGAAATAGAATCATAAGAAACAAAATTAGAAATAGGATGCTAAGTGCATGTTCTAGCACCCTTTCTAACACATTTTTGGAAGATCAAGATCAGTAGGATTATCGGTTGTATCAGGACTAACTTTCGGATCAGACAATTGAGGGGGTGAAGTAGCATTTTCATGTTGTCTACGGGAGTATGTCAACAAATCTGTCTATCAACAACCTTCTAACTCAGCTCCACATTAGGAAGTTCATCTCTCTCCTCCTGTCTTCGAGGATCACGAGGAACACAAACAGAGATAGAAGAAAGGATAGAAAAAGAAGACTCCATGTTTATTCATTCATTATCTAAATCCTCCTCCTGAAGGGGTGAACATGAGTCTGAAGAGTTAGGAGGAGATATAGAGCCATTCTCCAAGACTTACAATCCATTGCGAACTTTACTCCCACCAATCGTTCGTCCGGTCGCTATATCCTGAAAAACACAATGAGATGAAAAAAATGTCACAAGTACGATTTAGAAACTCGGTAAGACGCTTAACATATATAAGGTTTGAGGTAAGGGACGGAACATGCAATACAGAGTTCAAGGTTAATTTCGGACAACAACAAATAGAGCCCTTCCCAAAAATAGGTGAAAAGGATTAATCGGCAACTCGAACTATATCGTGCAGGAGATATATATGAGTTAAACAAGCTAGAAGAATGTGTCATATAATTAGAAGCACCGAAATCAATGATTCGGGAGCTGGAAGACTGCATAGATGTCAAATGCAAAAGCCATACCTGAGTGGGCAAAGTGAGAAGAGGTGGAAGCAGCGAATATCAAATTACGAATAGGTGCCATCTCAGACGGGGTCAATTATGCTGCTACTAATGCCATAGTATCCGTATCAGAAGTAGGAGGTTCTGCTGAAGGTGAGAGATGAGTAATGTCGCTGCATCCGGTGGGGGAGGAGCAATAAGGGCAGACCGATCGGCTGGATCTGGCCATAGCATGTCGTCGAGGTTCCTCTCACTCAAAATACGAAAATGTGCAGCCCTAACATTAGGGAGTGGGTCTCTACCGGTCAACTCGGTCTTTATTGAATCATAATAACTATCAAGGTCACCAAAAAAATCAATTATCCTATCTTCATCAACTATCCGCTGGTAAGCCTCATCACCCTTTGGATTTTCCGCTCTAAAGACACGGTAATGATCCAATTCAGTCCATAAACTGGCAAGTCAGAGTAATACTATCTGCTAGAGCTTGAACCTAATCTCATGTATCTTGGAAGAGTTTCCCGAATGTGAGTATGTTTCCTCTACCGAACTCCAAATCTCATGAACGGTCTTGAGAAATAAATAACTCGTACGGATATTATGTTTCATTGAATTAAAGAGCCATGCCTTGACCTTGGCATTGTTCGATTCTCAATCATCAAACTTCGCGTCAGTTTCATCATGTAGCTTGGAGCTACCGTTAATAAATCACTGCAATCTGTTGGCATGAAAGGAGAGCAAACACGCTTCTAACCATGCTAAGATTGTTTGTGCCATCTAATTTCACCGAGCTAATAACGAGTACGGAGTTTAGATGAGCTCCTGTATTAGACTCATTGGAAATGATCTTAACTTACTCAGCCATGGTAACTCAAATACGAGCAATCTCAACAGTATTTCCAACAATAATCAGAGAACGAGAGCAAAACGAAGCATAACCCAAAAAGCGCACACTATTTCAGATGGGAATGAGCATTTCTTCTCCATTTATGGCAGTAAGAACGAAAAGCAACCTTTAAAAACAGAATAGGAGAAATTTTGAAAACCCTAAACTGTTCAGAGTTGAAAAACCATAGGAAATCACCTCAGATCACAGCACAGCCTCTACAGATCCATAACCAGGAGGAAATTCTGAGCAACCCCCGAAAAAATCATGTCGGACAGACTTCTCACGCGCCGGCGGTGACGGCGCGTGGGGTGTCAACTGGGGGTGAAATTTCCACGTATGGCTTGGTTTTTTGAGCTGGTTGTGATGGTGCTCTCGGATTTCCATGGGTAGCTTTCTAACCTTGGCTCTTATATCAAGTCAGATTTTCCCCAAGAGATAGTTTAGAGAGAGAAAGTATATCTAAGCGGAAGAAAGGGAAACTTTTCTTGTACATTTTTTAGAATAAAAAATAACATTTACATCACTACTTCTACCCATATACACATATTACACTAAGTCCCCTAGATATAAATACTATACAATACTAACCCTTTATTCCACTTCTTCTAACACAAATACAATAGGTTGTGGCCATATATGGCAAGAGTGCAAGAGTGAAGGTCGAAACACTTGCACTTAGTACCAATTAATTATTTCGGAGATGGATGTCCAACCAAGGCATATTTTAGAGAGGAAGACCGACGTTGGCTCAAGGATCTTACCATGTACTCAAACAAATTATCTACAACAATCCCAGTTCAAGTTAATTGACTTTATTGATCCTACCAATACATAAATGATTTGTTCTTGAGTTCCTTTTTTGTACTCAATGAATACCACTTTTGCTTCAGATTCATCCATACTAGTGTGAAGAGTCAAGGCCAAAATTGACATTCTTAACATCCGCATTTTCACCTAATCTGGCATTTATTTTGGGATGGAGGGTGGACCTATTGACTATTATGAAACTTGCCTTTATGCGTGAAGTGTCGAAGTAAACTTTCTCAAGTTAAGATGTTTATAGAAACAGAGTTAGATTCAAGATTGCAAAACTGGAATCTGAAATGAATTCTTTTTGTACCAGGATTCTCAAAAGGTTTCTTTATGAACAATTATGTCGTGAGGTTACTAATTGAGTGTAGCTCAATTAATATTAGGTCTGCTAACTATGTTGATGACTTTTTCTTTTCAGTGTGGCACTCTTGCGATGTTTGCAAAAGGGCTTCAAATCTCCAGTGCTATGTTTGCCCAGCAGCTGTATGCCAACGAGTATACTGCATTAAGACTGCAGAGTTTGTTCATGTAAGGGGGAAGAAGGGTTTCTGCATATACTGTTTCAAGCTTGCACTGCTTGTTGAAGAAAAGAAGGATGTCGACTCTGATGGGGTAATGATTGCTTCTTATGAAGACCACAAATTCTAGTTTTTAAATTCTATTTTCATATTCTGTTATAAGTTTCTTGCTTACATATAACTTTTCCTTTGTTTTTTTTCTTTGCCTCAAGGAAGAAAGCTTTTTTTTTTTTTGGCAATTTCAGAGAATTGTTACACAGGATTAGAGCCGTAACACCGGAAATTAATGACTGGTGTTGACTCCGTTTGACAATACTAACCTAATATTAGAGATAATTGCCACAACATTCGCAGGCTCCTATAACCAGCCAGATTCAGGCAACCTATGGAGCATTTCCTCCTTGAGGATGGTTTGACATACACCTTCTCTGGCACGTCTGCTTTGAGTGTCATAGTACATTACCCTATGGCCCCATTTGCAGGTTCGACATTTGGGCTGGATTATGTGGTCTGTGTGTGTGTGTGTGTGGAGAGATAGAGAGAGATTTCAGACCAACACACTTGATAGTGAAATGCTTGGTGCTGAAAGAAGAACAAAGGGCTCATTTTTCATGGTTTAAATGAGTAATGTCGCCTTACCCTCGGCACCACTGGGTCGTTCTAGCGTCCTGACATTGTACACATTTAACACGCTAATGTATAACATAATGCATGCAACTTGGAAAGCAGAGTGCACATTCATGAGTTCCAACTTTTCTGTGCACGTGATATATCTGTTAACGCTATTATAACATGTACTGACTGCTACAAGATTTAGTTGTTAAACTTGATAAAATGGTGCTGCTGCTTAAGGATGGTTAAATGACTCTCATTTGAGTAAAAATAGCTAACTAGCTGAAAGGCTTGCTGCTTAAGGATTAAGGAGACTACATAATGCATACTGATTTAGGATTTCTCAGTTATCAGGCTAGCTGTTGACTTGTATCAGTTGCTAAACTCCGGTTTCAGTGTTTGTTGATTGGGGAACATTTTAGACAAGTTTGGAGGATACTCCAGTGACTTACAAGAGGCTGATTGCCAGTGAGTGAGTGAGTGACCTTGGGGCCCCGTTTAGCAGGGCTGGTATGCTTCATACTGATGATTTGTTTATTGTAAAATTGCTGCCTACAAAACCGCACACCATAAGCAATAAACTAGGGGCACCTTAGTGACCCACATGAGTTGGCAAATACGTGAAATGCTCCAGTAAGACTTTCTACTGGCACTGTGGCATGCTTATTTGGACCAGTCAACTAATTTAATCTAGGGTGTTATAAGGAGGCTTTTTTTCCCCCTTTTTATTTGACCTGAAATAATTTTTTATATGATGTACTTGGTACTTATAATTAAGAATAAGAGCGTGAATGTTTATGGAAGCATTGGGAGGACGAAGATGATATACTTTGACCAATAAGTTGGTCCACTTGGCACTCCATATCTTGTTTTTACTTTGAGTGCCTTGCCTTTGAGCTTGTTGCACTTTTCAAGTTTGTTGTTGAAGTCACATTGCTAAGGGATCTCTCTTTGGACAGATTTTCACATAACTTGTTGTGCATTGGGATCACAACCCTCATGCCTACTTATGCTATTTCTTATTCTTCTGATACCACGAGTTTCAAGCTTTTTGATTTATTACCTCGATATGTATTATTTCTGACTGGGCCTCATGTCTTGGAATTCACCTTGCCAAAATTCTTCGTTGCAGACTTTCACTATAGATTCTGTTGAATTCATAAGCTCTTTTATGCGATTAGTTTTCATATGTTTTACATATGTGATAAGAACTTGTTTGAAAAATGGGTGCTAACCCATCTTTGAGCCAAGAGAACCATGGGTCCCACTACTAGTTTGAGTGGGCTCAACGTGCCACGTAGACTCCAATGTGAGGGCTACGTATTGAATGGTCAAACGAACAAAAATACCAAACGGGTAAATGTCAAAATTGACCGTGAAAATGGTTCATGTAAGCGGGTTTTGGAAATTATCCCATATTGAGAGAAAACCAATGTTAAGGTTGGTTTATATATCATTGTATTGGATCTATGCATGCTCTTAGGGGCATCCAAGTTTTGTAGAGGGTGAGAATCTACTTGTATTTAGCTTCCTTGGTACAGGTGACAAGGAAGTATATTCTTTGTTCCGAGGATAGCTCTCCAAAAAAACTTCAAAAATGTTTTTGCAAAGGAAAAGAATATTTTTAAACGTTGTGCACAAATGTAGTTGCAGTATTTCTTTATTGCAGGATTGTTTGGTTTTCAAAATTTGTTAGTTGCAGATTTTCTTAAGTTGCAGAAATGTTTCCAACTCCCAAAATATTTTTGAGTCGCACAATTGTTTTTTTGCTGTGCAGAGTTCTGAGAGATAAAACAAAATTTGTAATCACTACAGTTCTAACCTCTGCAAATTTTTACTCTTCAGTTCAGTCCCTGAAATCCCTGGTGTTTCAGATTAACCCCTACACTTTATAACTGTTCAAAATTGGTTTTTCTAAAAGTCTGTTTTCTGAAATTTTATATCAGATTTCCGAGAATTTTTTTTTTCTTTTTCCTGCACTGTAAATTAATGTCAAATTTCTGAAAACACTGCATTTTTCAGAACTGTCAAATCCAGTCCCTGAAATCGTAATTTCATAAAAACTGTTACATATCTTATAAATATTCTGAAATTCACTTTTCTGGAATTTTTTCTAAAACTGGACTGTCTCAGGTTTTAAAATTTCAAATTTCTGAAAATTTTGCAGTTGCAGAATTTTGCAATTCAGTCCCTGAAGTTTATTTTTTTCGGTTTAGTGCCTGAAATTCTATTTTCTGAAAATTTGCTCTCTGAAATTCTGAAAATCTAAAATCTGATTTCGGGAAATATTTCTGTAATTATTCTGATATTCTGGTAAACCTGCATTGTGCAGAATTTAACTTTTAGTCCCTGAAGTTTGTGCTTTTTTCAGTTTGGTCCTTGAAACCTCTGATTTTGCGAAATTCAGTTCTGACAATTAATTTTTTTTAAGACCTGCTTAAATCAGATTCTGGGAAAAAATATAAAAAAAATTGAAACTGCAATTTTCTGAAATTTACAATTGAGTCCCTGCAGTTTCAAAACTGACAGTTTGACCCCCTGGACTTTTAAACAGTTTCTGTTTGGTACTCTTGTGAATATCTCTAAGATATTGAAGTGCAATTACCCTTTGGGGTGCGAATTTGACCGCTTAATTAAACTAACGGTTGATTATTCTTTGATTACTAGGTAATTGAAGAATGGAGTGGAAACACTTCAACTAACCCAATGAGTTTGGGTGGCGTGTCTTTCCCAAACTTCGGCTTGAGTAGCTTCGAGCTTGTGACATCTCAAGTGCATGCGACTACTGCAAC
The DNA here is from genome assembly GCA_028566635.1 of Lobelia cardinalis. Taxonomy (NCBI): domain Eukaryota; kingdom Viridiplantae; phylum Streptophyta; class Magnoliopsida; order Asterales; family Campanulaceae; genus Lobelia; species Lobelia cardinalis. The sequence continues at coordinate 9,756 of JAOWAN010007197.1, read as the reverse complement.
TGCGACACCGAGCTTCACTTTTGGTAGCTTTGGTATTGCACCTCTTGTAAGTGCTACTACTGTGGTGCCAAGTCCTATGCCATTGTTGTCCTCTGAAAGGGTGAATGCTAGTGAGAAATCCGAGAAGTTCAAAGGAATTAATTTCAAAAAGTGGCAATAGAAAGTGACTTTCTATTTGACCACGTTGGTGTTGGTGAAGCACACCCGAGAGGATGCTCCTGTATTACCTCAAGTAGCGGATGTGCTAATGGTAGCGACTGTGAAGGCATGGAAGCACTCTAACTTCCTATGTAAGAATTACATCATCAATAGTCTTAATGACACACTATATTCTGTGTATAGTGAGGTAACTACGGCTAGAACCTTGTGGGAAATAAGAACTTTGTTGTTGGGAAGTTCTTTAGATTTGAGATGAAGGATTCTTAGTCGGCGATGACCCAAATCCATGAGATACAAGTGTTGATGCACGAGATGACTCGTGAAGGGCCGATCATGAATGAGACGCTTGCAGTTGCTTGTATCGTGGAGAAGCTACTGCCTGCGTAGTCGGACTTCAAGAGCTACCTTCGTCACAAGCTAAAGGGAATGACTCTCGAGGAGTTGAGCACACGCCTGCGAGTTGAGTGAGACAACCGTGCTGCCGATAAGCATGCTGGGAGTGAGGCTGGAAAGGCCAAAGCTCATGTTGTTAAAGAAGCTCCTAAGCGTCAACCTGGCAATAAGAGGGCGGAAATACGTCCAATGATAAAAAGAAGGCAAGTTGGGCGCCACCGGTGGGGTGGTTAAGAAGTATTTCGTAACATTTATAGATGATTGTACAAAGTATTGCTATGTGTATCTTTTGAGTAGTAAAGATGAAGCCATAGCAGCTTTTATACTATAAAAGCGAAGTTGAAAATAAACTTGGGAAGAAGATCAAGACTCTAAGGAGCGATCGAGGTGGAGAGTATGAATCACCATTTAAAGATATTTGCACTCAAAATGGGATCATACATACAACTACAGCACCTTACGCACACCTTACGTACCACAACTGCATGGAGTGGCCGTAAGGAAGAATCATACCTTGAAGGAAATGATGAATGATATGCTCGAAAGCTCTAGATTACCCCAGAACTTGTGGGGGGAAGCAATTCCTTCAGCCAATCACATCCTAAATAGGATACCTCGAAAAAATATCAACAAAACTCCATATGAGGTATGGAAAGGTCGAGTGCCGTCCTACAAATACCTTAAAGTGTGGGGGTGCCTAGCTAAAGTAGTAGTACCTCCACCTAAAATAGTAAAAATAGGACCAAACGGTGGAATTGTGTATTCATTGAGTATGCTCAAGATAATAGTGCCTACCGATTTCTTGTGCATGAATCATAAATACCTGATTGGAATGTGAATACCATTATAAAAGCACGAACAACTTCATTTTTCGAGGAAACCTTTCCCTGCAAGCAAGCAAGTACAAGTTCGTCAAAACGAGCTAGAGATTCAGATAATAAGGAAGAATCTCAAGAGGTTGAAACTCGAATAGGAAAACGGACAAAGACTCTCGAGTCTTTTGGTCCTGACTTTCTAACCTACATGGTAGAAGATGGTCCGGACCTATGCGGAAGCAATGTCATGTTCCGAGGCTCCTTATTGGAAGGAAGCAATAAAGAGCGAAATTGACTCAATTGTACAAAACTATACATGGAAAATCGCAGAATTGCCTTCTGGTTGCAAGCCACTTGGGTTCAAGTGGATTTTCAAGAGGCAGATGGGACAGTAGACAAGTATAAAGCAAGGCTAGTAGCACAAGGGTACAAACAACTTGAAGGGATTGACTTATTTGATACATATTCACCGGTCACGAGGATTACGTCAATTCGAGTGTTAATAGCCATTGCCGCTTTATACGATCTCGATATTAACCAGATGGATGTCAAGATCGCGTTCTTGAATGGTCAATTAGAGGAAGAGATATATATGAAACAACCTGAAGGGTTCGTCGTCCCATGACAAGAAAACAACGTTTGTCGCCTCGTAAAGTCACTATACGGACTCAAGCAAGCTCCAAAGCAGTGGCATCTAAAGTTTGATCAAACCATAATGTCGGAAGGGTTCCACATCAATGAGTGTGACAAATGTATATATGTCAAGACCACTCAAAATGGGTTTGTCATAGTGTGGCTCATCATAGGAAGCATGAAGAAAATCATCAAAGATACAAAAAAAATGTTGGCTACCGAGTTCAATATGAAAGATATGGGGGTGGCCAATGTGATGTTGGGAATTAAGATTTCCAAGACAAACGAAGGCTATACCTTGTCTTAGTCTCATTATATTGAGAGCGTGTTAAAGAAATTCGACAGTTACAAAGGTAAACCTATGAAGACCCCAGAATACTTGACATTACATTTGTCTAAAAACACTAGGGAGAGTATTAACCAGTTAGAGTACTCCGGGATAATTGGCAGTCTAATGTACGTTACAAACTTTACTCGACCAGACATTGCTCAAGCAGTAAATAAGCTTAGTAGATTTACTAGAAATCCTGGTCCTGACCATTGGAAAGCAACAGTTAGAGTTTTGTAGTATCTGAGATATGCTCAAAACCATGGATTACACTATACTAGATATCCAGTGGTGCTGAAAGGGTATAGTGATGCTAACTGGATATTAGATACAAAAAACTCAAAGTCTACAAGTGGGTATGTGTTCAAGATTGGCGGAGGAGCTGTGCCATGGAAGATTTTGAAGCAGACGTGCTTAGCTAGGTCTACGATGAAATCAGAGTTCATCGCCTTAGACAAGGCGGGTGAAGATGCAGAGTGACTTCGACACTTTTTGGAAGTCCGGTTGGCCTAAACCAATACCACCGATTTGCATACATTGCGATAGTCAATCAGCAATCGAAAGAGCACGTAATAGCATGTACAATAGGAAATCTCGACACATATGCCGTAGACATAACACCGTTAAACAATTACTCTCAAGCGGTATAATATCGATCGATTATGTCAAGTCTAAGGAGAACTTAGCGGATCCGCTGACAAAAGGACTACCGAGGGAGTAAGTGTACAGTTCGTCGAAGGGAATGGGCTTAAAGCCTATAAATTGAATCCGTCATAGAGGAAACCCAACCTAGATGAATGGAGATCCCAAGAACTAGGTTCAAAAGGGACAACCTATCTATGTACACATAGTTTTGCATCACTTAGGAAATGTTTCATTCCTATGATGAAATTTGAAGTGATGATTGGCAAAGTGTGAGGATGAGACATCTCTTAATAAGCTCAGGTACAAGAAGGTATTACCAATGAGCTTACCTATATGAGTGGAATTAGGCCGGTTCTAAGAGAATTGAAAGACTGAATTCTCTGAAGCACTCATGAATCATGCAACGGTTAAGGGTCATATGAGCGCATTATTTAAAACAACAAGAAAATAATCTAATTGTGGATTTCATTGTTTCGATATGCAAGTAAAGGCGAACAGTTCAAGGCATTGTACACGCTAGTAAGCCTGCGTATTCGATGGTATGTCACTAAAGACGGTTCAAAACCTATAGCTACCTTCTTTGATGCGATTAGATGTCGAGAAAAGCCAATTTGGTCATTCATGTGGGGTATTGTTGGAAAAATGGATGCAAACCCATCTTTGAGCCAAGAGAACCGAACAAAAATACTAAACGGGTGAATGTCAAAATTGACCGTGAAAATGATTCATGAAAGCGGATTTTGGGAAGTATCCCTTATTGAGAGAAAACCAATGTTAAGGTTGGTTTATATATCATTGTATTGGATCTTAGGACATTGCCCTTAAGGGCATCCAAGTTTTGTAGAGGGTGAGGACCTACTTACAAGCGCGCGGCCGCCATTTGGCTCGGCTCGGTCGCGCGTGCGCGCGTGTGATCTTGGCTTCGTTGTTAATTTCTTTTTGGCTAAAGCTACAGTAGAATTAGAAATTCAAAACCTATAACTGATGCATTTAAAGTGCATTATTCTCTGGCTTAATCACGGGTGGAACCTTAGTATATAAAGGCTAGCTAGATGAAGCCAAGGTACACACGAAAACTCTCTGCCTCTCCTGTTCTCTCTCTAGCTGCTTTCTGTCACACTTCCCCTACGATCGTTGTTGTTGTTGTGCACTTCCAGTACGTGCTTCACCGGTGTGTTTACGAAAGGAGTCCGGGGAGGCGATTCTGTCTTTATAATCCGAAAGCACCGGAGGACGAATATGCTTTAAGGAAATCATAACCATTACGAGATACTTCGGTAACCTTTTATCGAATTCATCTTTGTACGATTTCCTTTCATTTAAATTTTCTTGTCGTATTTGTACTAACATTGTCTAACATAACTTAGGTGGGAATCGGATGTCATGTTTTTAGGTTCTTATAAATTTTGGGTATATGATTTCAATAAACATTTTTTTACCACATTCACATTATTTCTTACCAAAATTCATTCAGACATAAAATATCGTTTGTATTATTTTATTAGCCCCAACCAACAAAACATTTCCCCAAAACATTTTTTCCCAATTGATATGACCTCTTTCAAATAAAAAAACCTTATTATACTATTTTATTACCCCAACCAGCAAAACACTTTTCCCCAATTGATGTAACCCATTCAGATTTAAAAATTGAAATGATGAGTGAAAGGAGGGCAGAATTGATCGTTGTGAAAATTTGTTAAATTATACATCTTTTTCAATCTACATAATTCAAAATACCAATTCGTAAATAATTTAATGCATTGTGAAAAAAACAAAGCTTCCAATCAGAACCTTCTGTGCATGACAATGGTTTTCTCTTGTTGTTGTCGTGTTTTTCCTTTTAATAGGAGTTGAGTGCAAGAAGAACCACTGTTCTTATCGGAAATTTCAATGAATTTATTTGCTATTGATTGTTCCCTCGATGCATTATTGTTGTTTTGCAGGAAACAGTAGACTTCAAAGATCGGGAGACCTATGAGGGCCTATTCAGGGAATACTGGGAGATAATTAATGAGACAGAAGGTCTAACTGCAGAAATTCTAATATCTGCAAATGCAAGACGCAAAATGGGAAAAGTTGTCAACTATGATTCTAACGGATCTGACAATGATGGAACAAACGAAGTTTCTGACTATGATGATTCGGATAATGTAGAAGAAGCGCACAAGCCATTGGCGAAAAGGAAGAGATCTAAGGGGCCAGTATCTTCTGGAAAAGGAAAAGAAAAAACAAGCAAAAGTAGGTTTATAGGCTGGGCGTCAAAACATCTGGCACAATTTCTTCACTCAATTGGGAGAGATACAAAGAAAGAGTTATCCCAACGTGAAGTGAGTAACATTGTAAATGGATATATTAAGGAAAACAAGCTGCTGGATTCTCAGAGAAAGAAAACTGTTGTATGTGATGAAAGGCTACAGTCTCTTTTTGGCCGGAAAACAGTGAACAAACATAGAATATATGACCTCCTGGAAGCCCATTTCGCTGATAATCAGGATCAATCAGAGGAGGAAGAACTATGCTATGACTTAGACAAAGACGAAGATGTCTTGGTTGCCTGTAGAAAGCAGAGAAAGTCAACTACTGATGGAGTATCCCAGAAGAAGGAGGTGGTCCCCAATATTCCTCGATTCCATTTTGCATCAGTTGTTCCTGAAAATATCAAGCTTGTATACTTAAAGAGGAGTTTAGTGCAAATGCTATCACAAAAGCCTGAGACGTTTGAAAGCAAAGTAACTGGGAGCTTTGTGAGAGTCAAATCAGATCCAAATGACTGCTTTCGGAAGCACTTTTTTCAGCTTGTGCAAGTTAAAGGTCTGTTCTGGTACAACCTATTATAATTGGAATACCCTCCCTTTGTGGAGCTAAATCTCCATCAGGAAACTATTCTTGGTCTATAGACTGCATGAATTTTATGTTGCAACTCTTGAATTAGATTTGCATGGTGATTTTATATCTAATGTGCAGAATTTGTCTTCATGATAGAAGTTTGGGTGATGTTTAAAAAGATAGTGTAGGAGTGTAATCAGGCTGAGCCTGACATGATATTTTGAGCTCGGCTCATTAAATATTTTTTTGGGTTCCTGCTTATTTGAACTTGAGTAGGGGTTTGGAAGAGGTGTTCTAGCTTGGGTCATTTGGAAATGCATGTGTTCGATCTCCGTTAGCAATCTTGTTCACGAGCTGTAAGCTCGAGCTGGACATGAGTCTAATGGTATTTGTAATTTGTTATCTGCACAATTGACCTGATAATCACGGCTCTCCAGTTAGTAACTACGCCCCATCCCAAAAAACCTTCCCATTTGACTATTAGTGGTCAACTTTAACCACATTAAAATTTGCTTGTTCTTGTGAATTTATAAAATTTGTGGATAGTTTACTGTGATGCTGTTACAATATTTGAAATTTTAGGATATCAAACACAAAATAGCAATTTGACGTTGTTTGATGTTGACTCTTCTATTAGGAAAGGGGAACATTTTTGTCGGATGGAGGAAATAATTTAGAAGGAAAGGTCTAAACACTATTTGAAACCTCAATTTTTAATGGTTTAAACATTAAAAAGAAAAGTTTGGAGCGGGCATGTACCTAACCCCAATCCTTATTATTTATTACAAAGTCGGGCTTCAAAGGCTAACAAGTAGGGCTTAAAGACTAACATAGTGTTTTTCCAAGACTAAACACTTGACTCTCAAGTAGTGGGAAGAAGCGAGTTGGTACTAGTGAAGCTAGTGCTCTTTGGTGTTTAAGCATAAGTTAGGATGGGCTGTTTCTTATAGAACTTTTTTGTGGCTTTATGCCACTATTTAGCTCTTACAACTTACGTTTCTCAAAAATCACCTATTTGGGCGGGCATGCTACAAAAATAAAAATACAAGAACAGGACTTGACTATAAGACGCGTAAGTCAATACATTTATTTTGGACTCAATACTTTCGCAAAAGTTTGGAATAATTTTTTTATTAGAAGGAAATAATTTCGTATCACATGATAATATGTGAAAATCTATTCAAAGTGTGCCTGATAAAACAATTCCATCTTAAGCCTGGCTTGCTAGCTCTGGAGCCGAGCTTGGCCTACTAGAGATAAAGATTATTTACACAAATGAGCCTGATCGTGAGCTTTAGTTTGGATTGTATATTCACGAGACCGAGCTTGAGTCTAAGCCTAGCATGAACTAGCTCCGACCATTTGACAACCATGTGTTTGATTTATGTAACAGATATGATCATTTTCACATTATAATACCGAACTCGATCGTCCTTCCCTGCTTTTGAGGTATTCCATCATAGTGGGACTGTTTCTGTGGTATAGTAGACTGCATGCTCGTAGATGCGATATTTTAGGAACATGTTTCAGCTAGTGTTTACTCCAGTTATCTGTTATATCTTCATCTTGGTGCTACAAAGTATGTCATGTTGTTAAGAACTTCAAATCTGTCTCTTTTTGGTTATGCTGATAAAAAGAAAACAACTTGAAATCTGTCCTTTTGGTATATCAAATAAGGTCACTTGAAAAATTCAACTTGAGGATATGTAATAAATAGCTACTCCGTCGGTTCCAAAATAACCGTCTTATTTGATTTGGCACATAGTTTTAGGTAAGCTATTTGACTCAATAAAATAAAAGAATCTGTGGACATAAATAGCTCAAGTGTGGGTCCAAGAACAATTTGTGGACAACTATTCTGTTTTGCTCCCAAACAGGCATATTTGCAAAAGTGGACGTGTGTTGTGGAACATCCCACAAAGGAATGATGGACACTTATTTGGAAAGTAGGGAGTATAATATATTTATTGTAGTCAGCCACTCCCATCTCCTATTTACTACCACTTGTGCATGTTTCTCAGAACACCTGCAACAACCCTCTGGACTTAGTAATTCAATTATATCTGGTGTTCTATTCTTTCATTTTGTCATTTATAAATAGGCAACCCTATTTAAATTTGTACTGTTATCGTGTATTCTCAGGCATAAAGAAGCAACCAGTTGGTGAACAAAACCAAGAGATTTTCCTAAAAGTTTCAGATATGCCAAAAGATATCAGCATCCGTACCCTCTCTGATGATGACTTCTCGGAGGTAACCATTATCTTTGGAGTGCTTCTATGTCTGTTCCTCATCATTCCCCTTTAGCATAGTTTGGGGAGATTAGTTCATGATAGGACAGTTACTCATTTAGTATCTGAAGTTTCCTACACCTACCAAGGTGAATCAACTATAGAAGTGGCACTCAGATTCTAAAATTGTTTCATAATTTCAATTCCACAATGCTCGTCTTTAATTATTCTCATTCGCTCATTATCGCTTGGACTCTTTCTCCTCAAATTCTGTATCAGATTTCCTCTAGTACCAACATGTCTGGGTACTTATGTGCTCATTCTTTTCAGCAATGAATACTTGACATTTGCTTTATTGGTGACATATATTTTTTTTAAATCTAAAGTAACATTAAAATTTTGTTTCTGAATACTTCCTTGGTGATAGAATTTTAGTTATTTACTTCTAAATGCACTTATAATGATAGCATATATTCAATCTAGTTTAATCGCGCAACTGTATTTCATTGTCCATCCAATTTGAGTTTAATGCAATTATAGTTAATTTTCCATCCTATCCTCTATTATAGTTGATTCCAAATGTTAACTTTCTCTTGTCTGGTAGGAAGAATGCCAAGATTTGAAAAATAGAGTGAAAGCTGGCGTGCTTAAAAAGCTTACGCTGGTGAGTTCCCTCTTATACATCTGGCTTGACATTACAAGAATCTTGCCAGATAAACTCTGCATTTAATTTAGCTGATTATTTTATTTAAACAAAGAACAATGTAACCTTCTTCCTTATCTGGCGCCAAGTAAAAGCACTCCTTAGCAAGTTAACTGTTAAATTTGTTAGAATCTCTATTGTACAATAACTGAATGAAACAATAGCAAATGATTATTTTCAATGTGATTGTTTCCACTAATGTCTCCCAACCTAATAAATACCTCCTAGGCATTAGTATCTTTCGATGAGCTGGACAAGAAAGGATGTTACAAGAAATATGGAAAGTGCAATCGCATTTATTCTGAGTATGAAAGCAGTATGGATTGACATTCCCTAGGTTTGAATTGTTTGAGGGAATATAACAGGTGTTAATCAAGACTTGGACTGCCTGCATATTAGGAAACTTTGGCGTGTAAACATGTAATGAGGAAGTCTAGAATGCTATTCTTATTAACTTGGAAAAATATCTAGAAATTTGAATTAGCCCAACTTTAAGTAAAGAATTCAAAGAATGAAGCTAGTCAAAAGCTTTGGAAAGAATTTATAACAAGCTAGTTTGCAACAGTTGCACATTGGTATCAGAAGATTAGTATTTTACTCCCTCCATCCCCCAAAAAATCTTCCTATTTCCTTGTAGAAAAGTCAACCTATACCAATATTAAATTTATCATTTGGCATACATTTATTATGCTTTATATTCTAAATTTCAATCATTACTATTAAGTAAACTATGAATACAACTTTTAGAAATTTGAAGGAACAAATAAATTTGTATGTATTTATGATAAAGAAGAAATTTTAGTAGAAGATACATTTCATGAAACATAATCAAGTTGACCAAAAAATAGTCAAAATTGGAAGTTTTTATGCGAAGGGAGTATGTAGAAGTGATTATATACTTTATTTTAGGCATAATTACCCATTATGCCACTGACGTTTGACCTAGGTGCCAATGTTGCCACTGATCTAATTTTTGCTTCAATTTGACACTGAACTATTTTAATTTTTCCAATGTTGCCAT
>JAOWAN010007093.1:0-20921 GCA_028566635.1 Lobelia cardinalis | reverse complement strand
ACTAGGTGCTTGCTTAAGCCTAAAATGTTGGGCTAAGAAGCTTTGTAATAGCTTAGTGAAATCTATAGTAGTACACAAGGTAGTGTAAGTAGGGGTTATTTAATGCCCCGAACTACTATACATCCTTGCGTGCTTTACTTATTGCTTTAAGTTTGTTAGCTGTTGCTTATGTTCTTTAAGCTTGCTGATGTCATCAGTTGATTCAGCAGCTCATACTCTCACAGTGGTTACTTAAAAGATCTTCAATATCTTATAATCTTTCAATTACCTTCAATCAAAGCTTATCTTAAACTGGTTGCTTAAGGTTCACTGCTTAATCAATAAGCAAAAGAAACTTAATAGTTAAAGCTTTTTGGATTAATTTCGCAGCAGCTATGTTCTCAATAGTTAAGCTTGCTTATCCAGCGATAAAGTTTTGAAAACAGTTTCAAGTTTTAAATAAGCTATTCACCTCTCCTCTAGCTTATTTTCTTTCCAATGGGACTACCATTCGACCAGATGGGGAGTGAGCAGCTCGACTCAGCAGCCGAAGGTCACAGCGGCTAAGGGAAAAGAGGCTGAGACCAATGTGTCGACCAAGACTCCGGTTATAGCAACTTCAACGTTGACCAAAAACTCGTGACATTAAATGTTTCAAGTGGTTTGGGATGGGTCACATAGCTTCTCAGTGTCCAAATAGGAGGGCTTTGATTATGGGAGCAGATGGGGGGTATGAGTCAGCCGGCGAGGAAGAATTCGAGGATATGCCCGCTTTAAGTGAGGATGAGTGTCATGAGGAAGATTCAGGAGTTCAGGGTGCTGATGCGAGCTCTAAATACTCAGGTCAAGGAGGATGACACGGTTGTTGTTTAGAGGAAGAATATCTTCCATGCACGATGTCAGGTGCAGAATAGGCTGTTAATCGCACTGTCGCGGGTGCTCAAAAAAAAGAAATAATATTAACCTACTTACTACTAGAACTACAATAAACTAGTTTAATGCAGATAATGGTAAATAGGATGTCGATCCACTGAGGACTTGGATTAAGTAAATTAGCCAAGGTAATAATAAAGTTTAATAGATTGATTTGGGTGCAAAACAGTAGTTGCTAGAGATCTAAGGTCATGGAGTCCACCATTAATTATCATTCATGTTCTAGTTCTTATTACCATCAATTCTTGTTCCCGTAGTTGTCTGTTTAACAGCGATGTACTGAATCTTCCTGTTAGAAGGTACAACACCAGTGTTTCCCGATTTTTCTAAACACTTAAGGTCACGGTAATAGAGACGCACGGTAAACCCGTTAAGCACAGAATAACTAAGACAACCCTAATGCCTGTTACACACTTGTCAAGTACTATAACACTTGTTACTCCTTCGTTGGTCGAGCTTGCATGATATATCCTACCAGAATCACATACAACTCTACACATATATCACTAATATGCATTGGCCACTACAAGCTAACAATATAAGACAATCAATACAACCAAGAAGAGTGACGAGAACAATAATTGAATAGGAAGAATTATCTCATTGACATGAACAATAATTAAGGTTTACCTCCAATCCCTTCGAAAGATGGATTAGTTCCTCATAATCTCTTGAATACAAATACATTGTTTCTCTGTTCTCTATGCCTACACTGATATGACCTAAAACTGCTGAAACAGTTCCTTATAAAGGACTGCCAGAAAACCCTACTGAAAGCCCAACAAAACCCTAATTACACAGAAAAGCCCGTAACACCGTACATAAGTGGCAGGGGCATGCCAAGGAGAGGCACGGCCGTGAGCTGACCACTGTCTGCTGCTCTGTGGAATCTTCTGTCTTTTCACACTTTAGCCCCTGTGCTTCCAGTTTTCGATTTTAGCTGTTTTGTGCATATTTCTCGTACTTTCTCCTTCTCGACTTGGAATTCCTGAAACTTAAGCAAAACTAACCATCTCCAAGCATAAATCATATATAAATAGCCCAAAATACTCATAGAAAAAGCACTAAATTTAGGTCCAATTGAGTGCTAACAGATGTGGAGTTGAGTCTAAATACACAGAGGCATCCAAAGCCATACAAGCTGCAATGGCTGAATGATTGTGAAGAGATCAAGGTGACCAAGCATGTTGTGGTTCTTTTCTCCATTGGCAAATATGTGGATCAGGTTACTTGCGATGTGGTGACGATGCATGTTGGGCACATTCTTCTTGGGCGACCATGGCAGTAAGATCGCATGGTCACCCATGATGGGTTCTTGAATCGATATTCATTGGAGAAGGATGGTCACAAGCTCGTTCTAACCCCCCTCACACCAGCTCTGGTCAGGGAGGCTCAGCAGAGGATAGAAAAGGGAATGAAGGAGTTGAAGCAGAAGGGCGAGCTTGATGTAGGCAAGTAGATGACGACTAGATCCAGCGAGGATGCGAGCACCAAGCAGAACTTCTTTACTAAGGCTAAGGAGATCGTGCGAGCAGCAAGAGGTAACCGACCTTTAATATTGTTGGTTTGTAAAGATAAGTTCTTGGCTACATAGGAGGTTGCAGATTTTCCTGAGGAGGTTCAGAAGCTGTTAGGCGAGTTCGAGGATGTTTTTCTCGAGGAACTGCCAAGAGGGTTGCCACCAGTGTGAGAAATCGAGCCCCAAATTGATTTTATGCATGGAGCGACCATACCGAACAGACCAGCTTACAGATGCAAGTCCTGAAGAGTCCAGGGAGATCGAGAAGTAGGTTGCAGAGTTGCTTGATAAGGGTTTGATTCAGGAAAGTTTGAGCCTATGTATCGTACTTGTGATTCTAGTGACGAAGCAGGATAAGACTTGGAGGAAGCATTGAGACTCATGGCCGATCAATAAGATTATGATCAAGTATAGACATCCTATTCCTAGGCTGGATGATATGCTTGACGAGCTGCATGGTGCCAAGGTGTTTTCCAAGGTTGATCTTAAGAGTGGCTACAATCAGATCCGGATGAAAGAGGGAGATGAATGGAAAATAGCCTTCAAGACCAAGCAGGGATTGTATGAGTGACGAGTTATGCCACTTGGGTTGTCCAATGCTCCGAGCACATTCATGAGGCTCATGAATCATGTCTTGCGATGATTCATTGGGAAGTTCGTGGTTGTTTACTTTGATGATATTTTGGTGTACAGTCAGGGGATGATCGAGCATGTCGACCATTTGAGACAGGTTTTGCTCGCTCTCAGAGATGCTCAATTATATGCTAACTTCAAGAAGCGCACTTTCTGCATGAATCAAGTGGTCTTCTTGGGGTATGTGGTTTCGGATCACGGGGTAGAGGTCGACGCGAGCAAGATTAAGGCGATCAAGGAATGGCCGCGACCAACAACAGTCTCTGAGGTTAAGAGTTTTCGTGGGTTGGTAGGATTTTATAGGAGGTTAATGAAGGACTTCTGCACGCTGGTTGTACCGTTGAACGAGCTCGTCAAGAAAGGGGTAGTTTTTACTTTGGGCGAGCAGTAAAAGAGGTCATTCCAGGCTCTCAAGGATAGCTTATGCTCGGCACTAGTTCTCAAGTTGCCCGACTTTAGCAAGACGTTCGAGGTTGAATGTGATGCAAGTGGTGTTGGGATTGGGGCAGTGCTGCTGTAAGATAAGCGACCAGTTGCTTATTTCAGCGAGAAGTTAGGGGGAGCGACCTTAAATTATTCGACGTATGATAACGAGCTTCATGCGTTGGTGCGGGCTTTTGATACTTTGCAGCATTACTTGTTGTCAAAGGAGTTTGTGATCCACACCGACTATGGGAGTTTGAAGCACTTGCGAGGACAGGGGAAGCTCAACAAGCGACATGCAAAGTGGGTTGAGTTCATTGAGATCTTCCCTTATGTAATGCAGTACAAGAAGGGTAAACAGAATGTGGTTGCAGATGCCCTATCTCGAAGGTATACTCTTCTGTCCCCTTTGGCGACCAAGATTTTAGAATTCGAGCACATCAAGGAACTCTATGCTTGCGACGTGGATCTGGGCAGAATTTGGGATAAGTGCGAGCAAGGTGCATTCAACGACTTCTTCAGGCAGGATGGTTATCTATTTCTAGAAAAATAGCTTTGCATACCTTCTTGTTCAGTTCGCGAGCTGTTGTTATAGCAGGCATATGGAGGAGGCTCTATGGGGCACTTTGGGGTTGAGAAGACTTACAGCATTATCAAGGAACATATCTTTTGGGTGCACATAAAACGAGATGGTGAGAGATGGTACGGTAGGTGTCTTACATGCAAGCGAGCAAAGTTGCACAGTAACCCTCATGGGTTATATTTGCCTTTGCCTGTACTAGATTATCCTTGGGAGGATATTTCTATGGATTTCTTGACGGGACTACCGAGGAGCAAGACAGGTCGAGACTCAATATTTGTGGTGGTCGACAGGTTCTCGAAGATGGCTCACTTGATCTCATGCGATAAGACAGATGATGCCACGCATATTGCCAACTTGTTTTTCAAGCAGGTCGTTAGGTTGCATTGTATTTCGAGGAGCATTGTGAGCGATCGAGATGTCAAGTTTCTCATCCACTTCTGGATACTTTTATGGGGAAAGCTAGGAACCAAGTTGATGTTCTCTACAACTTGTCATCCCCAAATTGATGGACAGACTGAGGTCATCAACAGAGTTCTGGGGCAGCTATTACGAGCAGTCGTTGGTCAGAACATGAAATCATGGGAGGAGTGCTTTCCATTCGCTGAGTTCGCCTACGATCGAGCAAAGCACAGGGCGATAGGGTACTTACCATTTGAGCTTGTATGTGGGTACAATCCAACTACTCCGATGGATTTATTACCTATACCAGTGAAGGAGCGAGCAAGTTTGGATGGAAAAGCGAAGGCCGAGTACGTGAGGAAGATGCATGAGAAAGCTAAGGTGAGCATGGTCAAGATGGGTGAGCAGAATAGGAGGTTCGCGAACAAAGGACGTCGCCAACTAGTGTTCAAGCCATGGGACTTTGTTTGGGTACATTTCAGAAAGGAGTGGTACCCCAAGCAAAGAAAGAGCAAGTTGCAGTCGCGAGGGGATGGTCCTTTCGAGATGCTGGAAAGTATTAATGATAATGCTTATAAGGTGGATCTGCCAAGCGAGTATGGGGTGAGTGAAACATTCAATGTAGTAGATCTCTCTTTCTACAACATTTCAGATTTGAGGACAAATCCTTTTGAAGAGGGGGAGGATGATGGAAGGTCGCCAAGGCAAGCAGCGAGTTCGTCACAATTGCAAGGACTAGTTATGCAAGCTAAGGCAAGGAAGCTTATCATCGGGTTCAGCGAGATGGTAACGAGAAAGATTTGGGATGATTGTGGCGAGCAAGGCGAGGACATAACTTTATCATTGTGTAGGATTGGGGAGCAAGGGTGGGGCGAGCATGTTTGACAGCGAGCAGATTTGGCGAGCATCAGACAGACATGGTTGACGCGACGAGAATCAGCATGCTGGATGTGACAGCTGGCGACAACCAGAGTCCTTGACGGAAACGGAGAGTAGAATCCAGATCTGGGCAGATTTACTTTTCTTATTTTCAGCCTAGTGTTAGTCATATTTGTACTAGGATCTTGATTGTAATTGTTTTCCTTTTATTATTGGATTCCTATTTTATTTGGTTTTCCTTTCCTAGTTTGATTAGAACTTTATTTCAGCCTATATATAGGCCTCATTGTAATTCCAAAATTCAGTTTTGATGATTAGTTAAATTTTTGAAAAGCTTTAGATTTTGTTCAAGAATTCTCTAGCCGACTTTTCTTTAAAATCCAAATTCTATTGTTCTTGAATTTTCGTTCTTGATCAATTTAATTCCCCTATTAAGTTCTTAGGGTAATTGCATTATAAGGGTTTAGTAGCATTCATTTTAATTATCTTATCGGTTCTTCAAGCAATCACGCTTGTTGGGTTGATTAGTCGCCCATATTTCATTACCAATCAACGTTCATTCGTTTCTGTTGGAGAAGGGGTTCTTAATCCCATCTATTGATTAAGGGTTCTCTCATCATCTCCATTTCTTCTGATTTTCTAGGTTTCAGAGAGTTGCACCGGAAGATTCTTCCTCCCCAATTGATTTTGTACACCCCGGTGTTTTCAGAGAGTTGTTTAAATGGGATTTGAGTGTGTTCTTCAATGTTCACCAGTTGAAGCTTGCTGCTGTCATCTTTGCCGACGAAGCTTCAATCTTTTTCGGTCATCTTTAACTTCTCCGGCGCTTTATGCTCGATATGGGTGATTTTTTCGACGAGCTTTTGTCAAATCTCTTCTCATTTTCCAGATCTGCTTCAAACTTAAGAACAGTAAGTCCCCTTGTCTCATTTCCAGATTTCTTCCTTGTCTTTGAGCTTTGAGTTTTCCCTCAAAACATTTTTGGTTTTCAATTAACTGTCCTCGAGAACATATTTGAATCTTCAAGAATTCTTTTTGAAAATCTTCATAATCTGGGTTCTGATTTGAGCAATATCTGTTTGCCCCTTTTTGGTCGATCCAATCAAGTCGACTTTAAGTTTTAGTATCTAATTGATCGCGGTAGTTTTGTCGACCATTCTTACTGCGACCTTACTCTTTCTCAAAATTTTAACTTAGCAAAATCTCCAAGTTTTTAGAACTTCATTCTGCTCGACTTAAAATCTTGACTGTGAGGTCGCCATGGCCTTTACCTTTATCCCGTCCCCCCTTTTTAAAGTCGAGCAGTTTTGTGCGACCATGTATGGCTCTGCTATGGCTATTTTGTTTAGAACTAATGGTTCGGGCTTGATTTGTCGACCACTACGAAGTGGTTGGGAAGTCGTTTATGATGAAGAGTGCTTACGAGCTTTGCGAGCACTTGGAACTCGGATAACTGCCATTCCTTCTCGCTGCCCTGCTCAGTGAATTCTCCCCTTAGGAGCGCATATATATATATCACTAGGAACGTGAATTAAATTATAGCTATAAGTGAGGACTTTCTATATCCAAATCTCTGTTGACAAAAATCGAGCAAATACTACTCAACCTAATTCTACTCGTCCACAATCATCAACGAGAAGTGAGTCTTCATCTTCTGTCACATAATTTCAGAGTCTGAATTTCTTTCTTCTTTTCAAAATGTAGATATGTCGAATGAGGCAGAATCTGCTGTAGATACCATATTTTTCATAGCTCTTGGCGAGCAACCACAAGGAGCATGGCGCCGACCATGGAAACGTAGATGGAGATTGGATATAGGATCCCCAGAGAGCATATGAAGCACTGGGATGATCAGAGAACCATGTGGTAGGAGACCTGAGGTCAGCTGACGAGCAGAGCAGAGGTTGGCTAACGAGCAGAGCATGGGTCATATGACGAGCAGAGGTCAGGCGACGACCAAAGGTCAGATGACAACCAGATCATGCCGAGCTCAGAGCATCCTGAGCATGGAAAGCTAACGAGCATAGGTAGCCATCTTGGAGTAGTAGAGTTACATCAGGAGTGAATGACTGCAAGCAGTCTTCTGCTTGCTTACAACTTCTTGGATCTTATCACTTTGGAACATATATAAGGAGCCCTACCCAGTAGGCAAAGGTACGTTATTCTCTAAGCCCAAACTCTCCTCTATACGTGATTCTATAGGCTGTGTAAAGGATTTGGTATTGATTATCACGTTGGAGCTGTTTGGCAGGGGCAACCCCCCTGCCCTCAGTAACGTGCGTTCATGTTCCACAGGTTGGCAGTAGCTAGAAGCAGATGGTTGCAGGTCGCATATTTTCAGAATTGGTCGTCGTGTTCGCCGTGCTTATGGATTTTCTGTGTAACAACATCTGCTGTTCCCAGCACCTCGCAAGGCGAGGAAGGCGTCGAGGAAACGTCTTCAAGAAATTGAAAGGATTTCATCAATCTTTGCTCTGCTGCTGAGATAGAGGGCCTGTACTCCCGCTATTATATAGATAGGTCGAAGTTCAGGTTATCTCTCCCAAAGGAAAAAACTTCCTACGAAGAGTTGTGATCAGATCCAACTACGGTCGCCATCTTAACTTCTTTTTTCGAGGCTGGCCTTAGATTTCCCTTGGACCCTTTTTCATTGAGGTGTTTGACTATACCAAGTTGAACCCTATTGATCTTACTTACAATTCGGTGATCACCCTTGTCACCTTCACTGCGACTTGTTGAGCGAGGTGTATTGAACCTTCTGTATTTCGCTTGACTCACTTTTACCTCTTCCAAGTCCCCGAGCTTAACGAGAAGAAGTTGACTATTAGAACTCACGGGAAGAGATATGCTCATGTCACCGCTGAACTATCTAAAAAGATTTTCAATTGGGATGAAAAGCTTGTGATGGTCAAGAGTAAGAGAGGATCGGGATTCCCGCGACATGAAGAGGAACCCATCTGACTTCGTTCTCCTAGAGAAGCAGATACTTGTGGCTCTCAAAAGGAGGTTGATGCCCTTAGAATTTTTTTTTGATTTTGAACTAAAGCCTCACCCCGAGAAGCCCAGAAAATAGACCGATTTGCAAAAGTATTTCGTGAGTTGGAGGGGAGTGATTAGTGATGAAGCCTTACTTGTCCGATGCGAACTTTCTAGGTCCATCATCGAGGGTGTTACGTTGCGAATCCCCTTGGTCGCAGACTTCTGTTCCCTCGACCGGCGTCCTCACGGCGAGTATCGCGATGAAGAGGAAGATTCTATCTTTTACTTTGATGATGAGTGTCCTCATTTCCAAAGCGGCGACTCGTGCTCGTATCTTCGCATGTTGTGACATGATAGTGGTAGGTCTCAATACTATCTTATTTTCTGCCAACTTTGCTTTTTTTTTTTATCATGCTCGACTAACTTTGGGTCGATGTTCCTGCAGTGGTAAAGTTTAACATCGATAAGCTGCAGTCTTAGAAAAGGTCCAATAAAGATGATCGTAAGACTGCGATGAAAGATGTTGAACCAATCCCTCTCCCCACTCAGACGAAGTATGTTCCTGGTAGAGAGAAGAGCTCAACTGTCCAGAGTAAAGGTTCTGGCGACGTCTCCAAGGCACCAAAAAACAAAGAAGGTCGCTGCAACCAAAGTGCCTGCCAAGAGTCCAGCTAAAGAGAGCTCGCTCGCCAAAGCTGCAGAGAAGGGGAAATATCTGGCTGACGACGTCATTGATGTCAAAGAGAAGTCAAGCGATGAATATCCCAGTTGGATAGGGGATGGCTTCATTTATCCCTCTGATGACGCCGCAACTCTGCATAAATTAAAGAGGAGCTCAAAGCTTCCCACCATGTCGCTAACATGGATTTGGATGCTCGCACATTTCCCAACTCTCTCAATTCTTATCTTTTTATCTCAATTCACCCTTTGCTTGTTTCGAATGCCTTTGTTTATTCTTTCCTCAGCTTACCACGAACTCTATAGCACTGGCGGAGATTGCCATAGATAATGAAAAGAAGGCCGCGGCCTTATCAAAAGGGCTCGACGAAGCCAAGAAGATTTCAGCTGATACCATGAAGGTTTGGATGGGAAGATTGAGAATATGGCCAAGAGTATTGACGCGATGAAGACCAAGGTCGAAGATGTCGAGGCTATCAAAGTTGATCGCGATAATTTGAAGCAAGTCAATGATTCTTTGACTCAAGCTTTCGAAAATTTTGAGAATGAGAGGAAAGAAGCTGAGGAATTCTTTCAAGGTCACGAGGCCTCGATCAAGCATGTTGCGGTGCATTCCTCAAGTCCCAGGACTATGAAGATAGGGTTGCAGCGGAGGTCACACCATACTACAACCAAGGAAGAAACCACATTCTAAGAATCGCTGCAGCAGAAGGGATTAAACAAGATCGCCTACTGGCTTGGGCAACTAGTCCGCACTATAGCGACCTTGCCAGGGCTCAACATTCAGTGGTTGAATTCACTGCCGACAAATTCGAGCAGCTCAGGGAGATGGACATGGAGGCCAAAAGAGAGACATGGCGACCTCCTCTACCACAGGCTCACCCGCTTAAGAAAATCATCGACTTGATTCAATGTGGAGGCGAGGCCACTTTAAAATGAGAATGGAGAGTGGTCGCTAACAGAGCCAATGTCATCCCTAGAGGCACAAGAGTCTTCCCAAGAAGAAGCCATGGCCCAAGATGAATCTGTTGTTGCTGCAACTTCTAATCCTGAAGATTCTTCCATTCCTCCTCCTGTTTGAAGAAGTTCTCGTCAATGAATTTTGGAAACAATTGATTCAACATGTCCGTAATTTTGATACAATGATTTGTTTGAGAACTTGTAATTTTTGTAGGGCTTGTGCGAGCAATTTTTCTCGCGATATAACTTTAGCAGTTTGTGGTTTTAACCTTTGAAAAAGTTTTACATAGCGGCGAGCAATGTTTCTCGTAATTGATTAAGGCGTTTAACTTTTATTGCGAGTAATTACTTTCTAGTGCTTTAAGGTTTTTGCTTGTAGCTATTTCTTTACTTAGCATTTTAGTGAGCTTGCAGTTTTTCTTTCTCTAACCATTTAAGTCGTGGGCTATTTTCCTCGCGACCTTTGTTGGTGAGCGTGCTATTTTTCAGCTCAAGCAAGTGCGAGTGAACTGCTATGTCTCTGCTCAAACTCTGACCAATAATTGGTGCTCGGTCTGCCTCGCAACTTTCGAGGTTTAGTTTTATGCGATGTCTCATAATCTCCTCGCTTTTCGAGCCAATGTTTGGGCTATTTCTCGTAAATGCTTGACCGCAAATTCAATGTCTAGACAACCTTGCAGGAGAAATACTAGATCATTTGACCCCAATTTACGAGGAACACTTTGGGTTTTGTAGCTACTGCTTATCGACAAATTGAGCAGGTTGCAGCCAAATGACCCCTATTTATGAGGAGCATTTTGGATTTTAACATATCATGATCGCGGTGATTTTCATTGCATGATTTTTCCAAGAGATAAAATAATGGTCGCATCAGCAACAACTAAATGTCTGAATAACTTTGAAAAATTTTATTAATGAAAAGAAGATTACATAATGTCGCTAATCTATCGACTATGAATGAACTAAATAACTTTGAAAAATAAAAACTAACACCATTTTTCAAGGGTAGTATTTCTTAAGATGGTTTGTGTGCCAAGGGTTCTTGACAATGGTTCTATCTACCTCGCACAGTATGTATGTTCCTTCACGCACGTCCTTGGCATTAATGAGGGGGCCTTCGCAGTTGGGTTCCAATTTTCCATAAGGTCGCTTGTGATTGATCGAATCGATCTTTCTTAGAACAAGGTCGCCGACTTGGAAAGAGCGGGGATTTACCTTCTTGTCATGGTACTCTTTCATCTTTTGCTTGTAATAAGCCATTTGTAAACCTGCCTGTAATCTTCTTTCTTCTAGTAGATCGAGTTCGTTGAGCCTGTGTGTCTCATTCTAGCGAGAATTGTAGTGAAGCACGCGAGCAGATAGGATGTTAGTTTCGATTGGAACCATCGCATCCGACCCATGCTTCTCCTCGTAAGACAAGTTAGCCCCCAACTGTATGGGCTCGTAGCGAATGACGTGTGACGGATCGGCTAAATACTTTCTCAATAATGATACATGAAATACATCGTGTACGTGAGAAAAATTTAAAGGAAGTCACAATCAATATGCAACTGCTCCTACCCGTTCAACAATCTCAAATGGACCGATGTAACGAGGACTCAGTTTTTCGTTCTTTCCAAATCTCACGATCCCCTTCCATGGTGATACTTTGAGAAATACATGATCGCCCACATCGAACTCTAAATCTCGGCATTGGTTATCTTCGTAACTCTTTTGGCGGCTCTGAGCAGCAGTCATTCGATCACGAATTAGTTTCACTTTCTCAGCTGTCATCTGTACCAATTCTGGACCCAGTAATTTCGTTCCTCGACTTAATCCCAGTATAAGGGCGATCGACATTTTCTGCCATACAAAGCTTCAAAGGGGTTATACCAATAGTAGCTTGATAACTATTGTTATACACAAACTCACTCATAGAAAGATGCTCGTCCCAGTTGCCACCGAAATCTAGAACACATGCTCGCAATATATCCTCAAGTGTCTGAATGGTTCTCTCCGATTGACCATCTGTGTGTGGATGAAAAGGAGTATTAAATTTGAGTCTGGTGCCCATAGCCTCCTGTAATCCCGACTAAAATCGAGACATACACTGAGGTATGATAAAACTGGAACACCATGTAATCTAATAATCTCTTGTAAGTATAATCTCGCCAATCTATTCAATGAGTAAGTAGTACGGACAGTTAGGAAGTGTGCCTACTTGGTCAAGCGATCAACAATAACCCATATGGAATCATGTCCCCCAGTAGTTCTAGGCAGTCCTGATACAAAATCCATTGTGATGTGCTCCCATTTCCACTCAAGAATAGGCAACGGTTGCAACCTTCCCGAAGGACTACGATGCTCTGCCTTGACCTGCTGGCATATCAAACATATAGATACGTATTCTGTTATGTCCTTCTTCATGTTTGGCCACCAAAAATGATCATGTAAATCTTTATACATCTTTGGTACTCCCGGGATGCACTATCAAGCTAGACTTGTGGGCTTCCTCCATTATTGTCTGCTTCAAATCCTCAGTCGAAGGTACACACCATTGATTTCCAATTTTGATAACCCCATCGCTATCAAGTCTGAAATATCCTGCATCAGCAAGTTCAAGTTTGTTCCTCAAAGTGGTCAAATTTGGATCGGTAGTCTGTGCAGCCTTAATCTTCTCCAACAAGAAAGGAACTGCTCTAATATGTGACAGTAACCCAGATGAACATGCTATTCTGGCCTCAAGACCCAACACCTGGATATCTCACAACAATTGTGGCTGACTGGTGATAAAAGAGACCATACCTTTCGTCTTCCTACTCAAGGCACCGACGAAGACATTTGCTTTGTGGGGATGATACATGATGGTACAATCAAAGTCTTTTAATAATTCAAGCCACCATCTTTGCCTCATATTCAATTCCTTCTGGGTGAATAAGTACTTCAGGCTCTTGTGATCTGTATAAATTTCACAGGATTGGCCATATAGGTAATGTCTTCACAACTTTAGGGAAAAAATCACGGCAGCAAGCTCCAAATCATGAGTTGTATAATTCCTCTCATGAGGTTTCAGCTGACGTGAGGCATAAGTGATCATTTTTCCGTGTTGCATCAACACACAACCAAAACCCTGGTGAGAAGCATCATTGTAAATGACAAAACCCGCCCATCACTGGTCGGTAAAGAGAGTATCGGTGCAGTTATTAATCTCTCTTTCTTTTCACGAAAACTGTCCTCAGTTGACCACACAAATCTCACATTCTTCTGAGTGAGGCGAGTTTAAGGTGTTGCAATTCGAGAAAATCCTTTCACAAATCTGCGATAGTAACCTGCCAGCCCTAAGAAAGTTTGAATCTCTGACACATAAATAGGTCTTCCCCAATTAACCACTGCTTCCACCTTTGCTGGATCTACAAAAATCCCATCCTTACTGATTACGTGCCCAAGGAACCTCACTTCTTTCAACCAAAATTTACACTTCTTCAAATTTGCAAACAAAGATTGATCCCTCAATGTCTACATCGCCATCCTTAAGTGTTTCTCATGTTCTTCGGCACTCTTTAAATAGATAAGGATGTCATCAATAAACACAATCACAAACTGATCAAGATAGGGTCGAAATACACGGTTCATTAGGTCCATAAATATAGCTGGTGCATTGGTAACCCCCGGCATCACCAAGAACTCGTAGTGCCCGTATCTCGTTCTGAAAGATGTTTTAGATACATCTTCTTCCTTCACTTTTAGTTAATGATAACCAAAACGCAGATCAATTTTTGAGAAGTACTGAGCTCCCTCGACTTGATCAAACAGATCATCAATTCGGGGCAATGGATATTTATTCTTGATGGTGATCTTTTTGAGTTCTAAATAATCGATACAAAGTCTCGAGGATCCATCTTTCTTCTTCACAAATAGCACTGGTGCACCCCACAGCAATACGTTTGGTCTGATGAAGCCTTTATCAAGAAGACCTTGCAACTGGACCTTCATCTCTTTCAACTCACTCGGTGCCATTCTATAGGGAGTCTTAGACACAGTAATACCCCAAGAACAAGTTCAATGGTGAACTCAATTTCTCGATCAGGTAGAGGACCTAGGAAAACTTCTACAAAGACATCTGCAAAGTCTCGAACAACTAGTATATCATTCAAATCTACAGTTTGCTTCTGAGTATCTTCTACATGTGCCAGATATCCCTGATAGCCTTGCTTTAACAAATTTCGAGCCCTCAACGCCGAAATCAAGTTGTCCACTCTAACCATATTATTACCATAATACACAAACTGAGGTTGACCCGGAACATGAAAAGTAATAGTCTTCGAATGACAATCAATTCTGCTATGATACTTGGTAAGCCAATCCATCCCAAGAATAACATCAAACTCCTCAAGATGCACAGGAATGAGGTCTACCAACAATTCATGACCACATACACGAATATGACACGACTTATACATAACAGAAGCAAATAACACATCGCCACTGGGCGTGTCAAATAACAACTCCTTGTTTAATTTTACAGGCATGAGGTTCAATCGTGAAGCCATAGCACATGACACAAAGGAATGTGTGGCACCCAAATCAAATAATACAGAAGCATTAACAGCACAAATAGGGAGGATACATGTAACAACATTTTTGGAGCCTCTGGCTTCACTCTGAGTAATCGCCATCACTCGGCCCCGTGGAGCTGTCCCCTCAGTGCCCTTACTAGAACCTCCTGGTTTTTCCATCGCTGGTGCCTTCTGGTTAGGCATTGGGCAATCTTTAATAAGATGACTCACCTCTCCACAGTTATAGCAAGCACCTATTCTTCAATAACGGTGCATTTCCATGCTTTCGTCCACAAAAGTTACAAACAGATCCCACATTAGCCTAAGAAATCACTCTTAACCTCTTCAGTGAACCTGTAGCTGTCCTCTTCTTAGAAACTCCCGTGATCCCTTTACCTTTATCATCACCGCTAGCTTTCGCACTTCTGTGATCTTCTTTAACTTTCTCATATTCCTCAAGGTCTTTCTCCACCATAAGAGCACGTTCAACCACAGCTGAATAAGTATCAAGCATCAACACAGTCAGTCGTGTTCTTCTTGCTGGCCTCAAACCTCGCTCAAACTTCTTAGCTTTCTAAAATTCTTCCTCTACTAAGGCTAGGTAGTAACGAGATAACTCAGTAAATTTGGCATCATATTTAGCCACTGTCATCCTGCCATGTGCAAGATCGATGAATTCTTTCAGTTTCATTGCTCGAACACTTGATGGAAATACTTTTTGTTGAACTCCTTCAGAAACAATGACCACGTTCTATTAGTACCAGCTAACACTTGGTTCATTCGTTTGGCTGCTTTCCACCACTGTCCGACCTCACCAACCAGCATATGAGAAGCAAATTGGACCTTTTGTGAATTATTACATTCCATCACATCAAATATCTTTTCTATCTCATCGACCCAATGCTCCACTATAGTTGGATCAGTCGAACCAGTAAACTCCTTTGGTTTCATCTTAAGGAAATCCATAAAATCTTCATTGGGTTTCCTTTCTAAAGCCATTTTGCCCTTCAAAACAATGTTATACATATACAAGACATGAAATCAAATGACCAAACAAAGGTATGCTACCTTCAATTCCAATCATGTTTCAATTCCAAATAATATGTGCGGATACAAATTCATTTTTCAAATAGCATGCCACATAAGGGCCTACTCTACGACTAATAGCATGTAAATGATGCACATTCCTTGCCAAATAGTATGCCATATAAGCATGTTCAATCAATTCAAGTTCATGTTCGATAACTTCCTCGACTCATGACTCAACCAATGACAAAACCTATGGATCTACATGACTGAAAGATCATTACTTAAGCTCTACGAATCCCGAGACACAACCTATGCTCTGATACCATTCTGTCACGCCCCGAAGCTTATGTGGTTCACAACCCTCGGAGAGTGAAGAAACCAAAATCAAACCTAAACCTTAACCTATTACAACTTTAAACCAAAATACCAACCATTTTTTTCTTTTATAATACATTAGTATGAAATAAACCATGATGTATATAATATCTAGCTCGAGTACATCAGAGCTCTAACCCAACATGTTACAAACCAAACTACTATATAACTCAAACCTACTACAAATCATACCACCACAGTTAACTATTATACAATACATATATTAAAACATGTTATGACACCACTAATAATAGTCTACAAAACAACAGAGGCAACAAAAGAGTCAACTTCATTGGCTTCCAAGGACGGATCAAAAGACTATCAACACCAACTGGAGTCACTATTTCGACTATCCATGATTACCTGTAAAGGAAAGAAATAGAAAGAAAAGGGAATAGGGGTGAGCATACAAAGCCCAGTAAGGAACCTGCCAATAGGGGTAGGTTAAGTGTATAGAATCTCAATCCCTATCCCAATAATAATGCACATAACAATAGATCAATCACGAAATATAAACATGTGTTTTCCATCCCAGAATCAAGGATAACAACTAAAATTTAATAAAGTCAATAACAAAATCCATAACTCTTTGAGCCGGCCAAATGCCTAATACAAATATGGACTCCGTCATCGATGCATCATTGCAGATGACACATCGATTATGAGAGCCCGCAAATCGTTAGTCCGGTACTGGCATCCTCTTCAGTCGAGGAAAGTTCAAATAAGCTCTCAAAGTGTATATGGAGGAATACAAATTCATCAAATAGGTTCTATTACTTGAACCATAACAAACAAACAAAACTCATCAACAGGTCCCAAGAACACGGATCACAATAAGATAGCACCATACAAGATGCAATTGAAGAAATTCGATAACAAAGAAGGCGAAGGTTACTAGGTTGACAAGAATCCCTTACCTAAATTCCAAAGCCTCCATAACACTTTCAAGTGCACTCCTTAGTCTAACAAATTCAAATGACACTATATAAACAACATGTCACATAAATATACAATGCATGAATTAACCCTAATACGCAATATATGTTGATTTTATATTCCTTATAGTCTTTCATTTCAATTCAGATTCTATTTCAGATTTTATACGAAAAGTTATCCAAAATAGACTTTTTAATCATTTCAATCGGAATAAAAACGAGTAAATTATCATCGTTTAGGGCTAGTTCGTGGATTATAAAAATATAGGAACTTACGGCTATAAGGTGAATTTGTTAACTTCAGCCCTAAAATTCAGCCCTTTCTAAAATTAAAATGTTTCCTAAATTTTCAACAACTCAAATGTCATCTCATTTGATCTCAAACTAATTTTTACGATATCCTACGGCTTCAATGAACGCTATTATGGTTTGAAAGCTAACTTTGGCATAACTTGTAGAATTAGTGTTTCGAAATATTATAAAAATTATATCAAAACGTTCACGAAGGAAAATAAACGGTAGAAAAGTTACATATTTCGAATTCGTGACACTCGTAAATTTTTTAGAATTTTTTTGGAACGTTTTCCTTCTTCTTCTTTCTTTTTTTCCTTTTTCTTACTGTTGCTTGTAAAGCTAGGTAGGTTGTTCTGCTGCTAATGGAGGAGAAGAGGAAGTACATATAGTATTTAATATTTTCCTTTTCTTTTTTTATTAATACTTAATGAGGCTATTTATGGTTTCAGATTTTTATCTAGTTCTTAATTTGTGTATTCTAAAATGTAAGGTTAGCTATTATAACTTTTACTATCACTTAATATTTAGCTCCACATGCTTTTAAAATATCAAATCTTTATTCCCATTATTGACGCGTTGTCCAATTTTTTTGTATCAAATTAATAAATAATTTTTTTATAATTAATAGTAAATTATACTTATCCCAAAGGACTTTGACAATACCAATTTTGTCACAACTATAGGCTCATAAATTATTTCATTTCATCCCAATATATTTTAAAATATTAATAGAAGGAAATAAATATTTATTTCTTAGTTTTCATGTGATTTTCCCAATTTCTTAACTTTTATTTATTACTATTATCGTAGTTATTATTATTATAAAATTCTATTATTCAATATCAATTCCATTATCATACGTTCAAGCACACCTTATCAAATATAATGCACACATAATAGCACATATAGCATATATGAATGCAACTCTAGTTCTCAATGGAAAATAAAGCACATAAATGCAACCTAAAATGCCATATATGTCACACAATGATCCTCACGATATTAGAGTTCATGTCGACGACGTTGCTCGCTCGTTACCTGCGCAAGCATCGTCACCGAGGGACTCTGTAGATACCCCATTTTTGATCCTAGTAAATAAGATATTTTACTAAGGTTTTCTTTCATAAAATAGAAATAAGCTAAGTAACATTATTATTTATGTTAGTAGAAAAATACATTAAACATATTTATTGTTGCACTTGTACATATTTAATGTGGTGTAACATTTTATTTTGTAGGATGAATAAAGGATGAAGACAAAAGAAGAAGACTTTTTGACAAAAGTGATCATCTTTTCAAGGTTTCAAAGAGAAGAACATCCCATGCCAAAAATGGGAGGAAGAGTAAAAGAGAAGTCCAATTAATGTACAAAAGGGGATTGAGTGAATTCACCCTTAGTTATCATTAGACAATAGCATCTATCACTTTTTGCCTTGAAAAAAGGCAAAATCCAAAAGCAGTGACACAGGTACCGTTACTGTAGCTGTGGACTGTTCTCTGGATTTTTTTTCCCTTTTCAAGGGCAAAAGGGTAAACTCTCTCATTACCCCCAAGGGTAATTTGGACATTTTAGATATCCAAAAGGGCTGGACACTCCTCCCCACCTAAAAATATCCCCTCATTTACACTTTCAATCATCCTTTGTTAGACTAATATCTTGCTCAGTAAGAGAGAGATTCTCCTTCATACCCCTCATTACTCTCTTAAACCTTTTTCCCCTTAAAGATCACCAACACTTTTGATAATCCAAAAACACCTCCCAACCACTTAAATCACTATCCTCCATTAAAGACCCTCTTCAAGAACTCCAAGTTCTCATACAAACAAAGACCTTTTCCTTTAAGAGTACTAAGAGTTAGAAGATACTAAAGATAGTTCACCATGAGTTGAGCTTCTTTTTTTCTTCTTTCATCTTTAACACAAATCACCTAAACTCAAAAGGAGTGTTCATCCTTCATCTTCATCTTGTCCAACCCCTTGGGAGTACGTAAGTTTACTTCTCTTGTTCATCTTTGTTTTTTTTTCGTCTACATGTAAATAACTTGAACCTCCACTTGGTAACAAATCAAGTGGAGAATATGTGTATATTGTTCATGTGATATGCATTTTCTCTTGAGCTAAGCCTTATTTAAATACTTGTTTAGTCCTCCAATTGTGGGATTACAAATACATAAACATTATGTGCTATACTATATATTATATAACACATAATGTGTAGTCCTCCAATTGTGGGATTACAAATCTCAGTCTTATGAGTTAATTTATGTATTTACATTTTCTATATATTTATATGTAGATATATATTATATGGTACATAATGTGTAGTCCTCCAGTTGTGGGATAACAAATCTCACTCTTGTGAGTTCATTTATGTCCTTACATTTCGTATACATACATACATATATATATATATATATATACTTTTTATGCACATAATGTGTAGTCCTTAAGAAGTGGGATTACAAATTTCACTCCTTGAGTTGATCTAAGTTTTTACATTTCAAAATGTATGTATATACATATATATATATATCATACAAATGGATCTCCAAAGTGTGGGATTAAAATCTCATGTTTGGATTACTTTCAAGTCTTTAAATTTTTGTATAAAGAGGTTGTGACCCTCAAAGTGTGGGAGTAATATACAATCTTTGGGTTATATTAAAATTTTATTCTTTTTTTTCAAATGATCATTAAAGGATTTAGAAATGAAGGAATGCATGTATTCTTGGGATCTCATCAAGATTCTCTCAACTTTTGAAGTTTTAAAGATGAATAAACAAGTGTTACTCCTAATCTAGTGATAATGATCATTCTTTAAATTCTTTCTCTCTCCCTAAACCAACTATTCTCTTCCTACATTACTAATTTTTCAAGCACTCTTGTGCTAACAAAATATCCACTAAATGATAGTATCATTTTCAAAGTTTTCCCATGACTCGGACAAAGATACTTGAAGGATGACAAAAAAGGAGAATTATGTCCAATCCTTTTGTACATAGTATAATTATTTTCCTTTTACTTGCATGTTCAAAATGTGCATTCCTTCTTCTTTACATGTTTAAAGTGCAATAAATGATGAAGAGACAATGCTCACCTTGCATCCTTCTTGAATCCTAACCAACTAACCAACCAACCGACCATTAAGCGATATGCATGCTAAAACATTATTAGAGATCGAAAGGGCGAATTGGGTGTCTAACTCCTTCCTGATTCGTAACCTAGCCCCCAGACCTACAATCTCTACACATTCAAAGGCTTGTACTTCCGAAGTCTTAAACGCAAAACGGAGGTGGCGACTCTCAAATTCTCTAACAAGTTGAGTGGACACTAAAGAGAAACCCAAGTTGTATCAAAATTCTCATCACACACGCCGATGACACATTTCATCCGAAAAACTTCGATTAACCTATAAATTATTAATCTGAGGGCGCGAGAATAGGGGTTCTCACACGATATTGTAACATTTTTTTGGATATGCCATTTGCACAAACAATGGTTTGCTTTGGGAGTTTATTTCTGCACGGGGCTTCCTCAAAACAGTGTCATTACAGGGGTATAGAGTTTATACTCCTGTGATGACACCGTTTTCAGGTAGGCTCGTGCAGAAATATACTCCCAAAGCAGCCCAATCTTTGTGCAAATGGCATATTTAAAATGATGACACAATATCCGTAATTGATGATTTCTATATTAGAGAATAAATTATTGTGATGGGCCCAGGCCCAAACACTAGGCCCAATACTAATTAAAGGTAAAGCCCAACGGGCAGGCCCTTCATCAAGACC
>JAOWAN010006881.1:0-20937 GCA_028566635.1 Lobelia cardinalis | reverse complement strand
TATTTTTGTATTACAATTATTAAAAACATAATTTAGCTCCTAAGGTTTATTTTGAGATAAAATAACGTAAATGTCCATCAATTAGTCATGTGCATCGCATGTGCCATGACTTCCATCCATTTCTATTAGATTTCGTCCATTTTTTCCTATTTCGCATCAAAATTGAACATTAGGGCTTAATCAGGGGATCCTTTTGGCAAGCTCACAGAAACTTTAGTGCTTAAAATGCGATTAACTCTTAAATTTAAGATATAAATTACTGAGAATAATTTTTATCAAGATAATCATATTGATCATGCCGATCTTGCACATTGTGATATATGAATAACAATATGAAAGTAAGGTGAAGTTTGATCCATTGTTTAATGATGAAAATGGCAATTTTTGAACCTAAGGTAAGAATAACATTAATTAAGCGAGTAGTAAGGTTTTCATAGTGTTCAAACCTTCAGACGTGAGTGCAAGAGAAATGTTATGATGAAAAATAAGACTCGCTAGCAGCTCGACAGGAAGGGCAAGTTGCTCATCATGTAATATATAAGTACTAGTATATTACCCGTGACCGAGGGCACGAGATTTCTTGCCTTTTTGCCTTTTTTGAGTCCCAACAACAATTCTCAGCATTCCTCAAAAGCCACACCCTACCCACAGCCCCTTTTCGCCTTTCTCTCTGCCGCCCACTCCCCCTTTTTCCCTCTCTTTCTGCCGCCGCGTGTTCCCGATACTCCCTTTTCAACCCTTGAATCATTTTGTGAAGAATGGTTGAGATTGAAAGGTCACTATTGCTACTGTTCAAATGAATGCTGTGTTTTATAAGATAGATTATTGCAACTAATTTGATGAAAGAGGCCAATATCCTTTAATGCTCTTAAACTAGGAGTATTTATCTCATTAAAGTGGCTACATCCACTAAATCTTGGAAAAGCATTTTGAAATAGCGACCGGTGGTAGGAACTTATGAAGCGGTCTCGTCGTAGTCAATTCATAAATGCAGAAAAAGTCCAAAAATTATGGAAGGTGATCTCGCGATGTCAAGCGACTGCACAAATGTACTAGCAACACACATAAAAAAAAATTATTTGTCTCTAAACCAGATTATACACGAGTTTGCCATAGGAAGACCGTTTGAGCCATTTAGGCACGTTGAGGAAGACGAGTTGATGTTTATAAAACATATCGTCTTCGACTCGTCAATCATGATGATTTGCACTAATGGTACCTAGTTGGATATGATCAACGTCAATTTGCTGTTAAGCTACGTGAGCTTGAGTAGGACACCTCTAGATAGAGCATATCAGTGGTTTCTTAAAACTAAATAACTCACTTCAAATTTTCGATCCTTATGATATTTTTTACGTATAAAAAATTTTAATTATAAAGAGAGAAATTTTGTCTAAATAGATGTTATTTGTCCCCATTTAAATTCAATTAATTTATTACCAGTTAAATGATTAAACATTTAATTGATTAATCTGTATTTTTTTAAAATTTCTATATTCATTTTAAGCAAACAAAACTAGGATCAAAATAAAATTCGGCCCCTTGACAGCCCGCCCGACTTTAATGGACTAACCGGGTTGCCCGTCAACACAATCCGACCCAATTGAAAAAAGGATCGTACTCCTCTTCTCGTTGCTTGACCTCCCGCGCCTCCGACATACCACCACCCACTTTACCCGACCCCAACCACCATCGCCGGCGTTTCCATCCGTGTACCATCTGTCCACCGCCTCTATCCTCCTTCAGTCCACTACCGCCACCGACTCCTCCACAATTTTTTGTTCCAGAGATCCATGTCAGTTTCTCCCTTCTCTGGATTTTTTTTCTCTCTCAATTACAATTTGCATTGTCAGTGTTGTTTTCTGAATTTGTATTTCTCTACAGCTTTGTGTTTCTTTGTACGCTCAACTGCTCAAGCCTATATTGATTGCTAATTTGTTATATCCTGATCTGATTTTGCTTCTTTGATGCAAATTGGGTATTTTTGCTTGGCTACAGCTTGTAGCTTTCCCTGAATTGTGTCTTTGGATTTTCAAATTGTTTTTTCATTGAAGATGAGATGAAGGTCAAAATTTCAGTTTAGTGATTGATTTTGGAGACTTAAATGGTTGTAATTGATAAATTTAGAACTTGTATGGCAGAATTTTCTCAGTAAAACTTATATTTGTTATGCTGTGAATGGTAGTCTCTTTTTTCAGTAAAACTTAATATTTTGTCAGTACAGCAGCTTGTTGAGATTGTGTAATTATCTGTTTACTTATGCTTTCATACACTGACCGTGTTATTACCGACATGTTCAAAGCATAATCAATGTATGCTTGGCACTGAATTCCAGGATCAGTGAGACCATTGCCAATTCCAAATCCCTGCTCATATAAACCAAAGGAGCCTTGATCACCTAAGAACGTGGATTTGGTTGATGAGGATATGAACTGGCTCCGAATGAACTATCTCACTAACGGGGAAAAGGGAAAGATGGAAAAACGTGGAGAATCTAATAAGTGTTGAAGTTGGAGAGGAAACTATACATGGAATTGCTGAAAAGCACAAACTTTTTTGACATTAGTAAGACCCTCCTCCCAGACCGCTCAACAGCCAATTTCAAATTTAAGCTGGTGATTGGTCAGCGCGTAAAAGTAGGAGACTCCTCAAACTAATTTTATGAAAACAACCCAAGAGAAATTGAACTGGTTTCATTCGTCTGATTGGAAACTGAACTGTTTAAAACACTAGTTTTAGTTCCTTAAGTCTTCATGATCAGCACTCCAGCTTTGTTTTATGGTACGTCCAACTTTGTATGAATTTCTCTTCTTAACTTTGAAACTGGCGCATGCGCAAAAACTAGGGAATGCGTTACACTTGTTACAGTTGTGTTTACTCTACTACTCCACTAGTTTTCTAGAGTGTAGCTGTTAGCTAAGGTGTGTGTGTGTGTGTGCGTGTGCATACTGAGGCGCCTTGAAAAGTTCCTGTCAACTACAAGAGTCACGATGAAATGTATTGGTTTTGGTGCAACTGGTTTGAATTGACACCGATAAAGACGCGAACCTGCAAGAAGTTATATAGGTCATTGCTCACAGTTCATGGTGACTCTTCTGCGCTAGAAGCCTAGAACTATAACTGAAACCAGTTCCACTAGGCTGATCAACGTATACTAAGTTCGAAACCAGGAAAATTAGGAAAATATCACATAACTTGATAAAGTTCCGGTAATCATTGATATCAAACTTGATATGTATTTTGATGAAATCTTTGCATCTTCAGCTAATATCATGCATATTTCAAAGAAATCAAGTTCGTCATTGATCACTTAAAATGCAGTTTGAGCATTTTTCAATATTCCCTGGTAACACTTTACTTTAAGCAAACATCTGATTTGCTTAAAGTATCGCATTTGTCATTTACATGAAATATACATTCTGCCTGCCAAGAAAATGTGCTTCATTCGTGTGTTGTCTTTCTCTGTAATATATGAGGAATCCTTCTGGTTTTGTACCTAGATAGAAGTGCAGATCGGTATGTGTGATAACTTTGAATGTTTTTGGAAACATATAGTTTTTGCCTTATGTATCATCCGTGTTACTTAGGTTAAGAATAAGATTTTTCCAATGAAGCTAAGTGACATGTTCATCAACTCTTCATTTTGCTTAGTTCAGGCATTGCTGACTTTAATTCGTAGCAAGTGACATTCAAAAATTAAAAATGGGCTTCAAGCCTCTGTTTTGGTATCTGTTGATCAGGTGTGTTTTATAAAGCATTACTAGAATAATCAATGACATACTTGTTTCAGGTGCAAGATTGTAGAGTAGGCTAATAGCAAGTTGTTCATGATATTGGTAAAATTTTACACCATATCATCTTGGTAAAGGAGTTACTCTGTTGAGAAATGCATTTAGGGTTTTACCAGACTACCATGTTGATCACACGGTGAGTGTGATTTTCTAGTTTTCGTCTTTGCTTGGGAGTATTTGGTGGAGTTTAGAGCAAAAATGGAGTTGGTGTAGGCGTCGAAGCCAAGTATAACTGCCAACTAGTTGCTATTAGTAAACGTAGGATTGTAGAGAAATTTGAGCAAGTCTTCTCGGGATAAAATGGTAGTCGCTCTCCAATAACAGAATTAGCGCATGTTTAATTTACTGAATAGTGCAAGACAAATACGTTTGGGTCAAAGTAATTTCGTGAAGCCCTTTAAGTGTTTTCCGGAACATTTGTGGTTTAGTTTTGGAATGCAATTTCACTTGTTAATTTGTTTCTCAAGATTTTTTTTTATATCAAATTGATGTTGTGGAACACTTTTGGTTAAGTTTTGCAATCTAATCTAGTCTCAGTGTATGTGTGTGTGTGTGTGTTAAGTAGCATTATGGCCGTAGTAATGAGAGAAACCTTGATCAATGGAAGATCAACACCCCTTTCAAGTGCGGACATCCTAGAAACGTTAATTGGTAAGGTAAGATGGATGGTTAATCAACCCAACAATCGCAATTGATTGAAGAACCGAAAAGATTATAAGATGAATGCTTTTAAACCCCTAAACCGTAATTGGCTTAAGAACCTAAAAGGTGAATTAGTTGCTCAAGAACAAGAACAATAATTCAGATAAAAGAAAATCTCACAAAGAGAATTTCGGCCAAACCGAATTTGCTTCAATATTCTTTAATCTCAAAACTTAATAATCTTTCAATGAATACAATATGGGCGTTTATATAAGCTACAAAAATTGAAATCCTAAATCAACTATGGAAAAGAAAAACTATAAAATAGGAAATCCTAATAAGAAAAGAAATACAATTCAAACTAGAAACTAAAAAGGAAACAACTAAATAAGAAACAAGTTTGGAAAAGGCTAATGACTAGGAAAACGGAAATAGGAAACCTAGTTGGAAAAGGAAACATGATACTGCCCGCTGTCGAGCAATCTGTGCTCGCCTCCCTAGCCCGCACTTCCCTGTAGCTCACCCTTTGCTCGATCCTTGACCAAACACAACGAGACCATCTTTCCATCCTCCTCGCTGCGGCCATCTTCCCAATCGGAGCTCGCCACAAGCCGAGTAAAACCATTGATCAGCTTCTTGGCTCTAGCCCTTGTCAAAGGACCTTGCAGCCTTAGCGCTTCCGTTGCCGACCTTGGCAACCATGTAGGCGACCTCGCATCATCCTCCCCTTCTTAAAAAGGATTTTTCCTCAAATCAAACATATCATAAGGAGATAGATCGGCCACATTAAAGGTCGCACTTACACCATACTCGTCGGGTTAATCAATTTTGTACGCATTATCATTGACCTTTGCAAGAACTTGAAATGGACCGTCTCCCCGAGATTGCAACTTAGATTTTCGTCGGCGGGAAACATTTCCTTCCTGAAATGTATCCACACATAGTCGCCTGGTTTAAAAATCATTTGTCGTCGCCCTCTCTTTGCGACCAACCTGTTCCTCTCGCTCGTCTTCTCTAACGCAGACCACTAGAAAAGTAGGGAAGTCAAAACGAAGGATCTAGCTTCTTCGAACTTGAGGCAGGACTTCTTCGTCCTGGGAAGGGATAGGAACTACTCTACCTATTGGATACAGTGCTCAACTCTAGGGCTGCGGCTCTACCCAAGCTTTTCTGTTTTACCCCAAGATTTTCCACTTGTTCGACTGTTGCTGTTGCTGAGCAGTTTTTGGAGATCAAACGGACCTCCCCAGAAGGTAATTTGACTGAGGCCGATTTCCCCTCGCTTGCAATCGGTCTCTTGGCTTTTTCATGCATTTTCTTGACCATTTCTGCTTTTAACCGTCCATCCAGACTAGTTCTTTCCTAACTTGGTAATGGTAACAAATCTAAGGGAGCGGTTGGATTGTAACTATAGACTAGTTCAAATGGAGAAAATTCGGTCAAGCTGTGTGTTGATCGATTATAGGCGAACTTCACAAAAGGCAAACAATCCTCCCAAGATTTTAGATTGTTCCCTACGACAACCCGCAACAACTGTCCCAACACTCTGTTCACCACCTTGGTTTGTCCATCCGTTTGAGGATGACGAGTCGTCGAAAACTGGAGCTTGGTCCCTAGCTTTCCCCTCAACACATTCCAAAAATGGCTAAGGAATTTTACATCACGGTCACTAACAATGCTCTTCGGAATACCATGCAACTTAACGATATTCTCAAAGAACAAGCTCGCTACATGAGTTGCATCATCAATTTTGTGACGAGCAATAAATTGTGCCATTTTGGAAAACCTGACCATGACAAATACAAAATCTCGACCTCGCTTTGTCCTCGACAATTCCATAACGAAATTCATAGAAATATCGTTCCAAAGACAATCAGGAACGGGTAAGGGTAAGTACAAGTCATGAGGGTTGGAATGTGACTTCGCTCTTTTACAAACGATGCAGCGACTGCATAATCTCTCGACATCTCGCCTCATAGGCGAACTGAAAATGTGTTCTTTCAGGACGCTAAGAGTCTTCTCTACGCTAAAATGTCCCATCAACCCTCCACCATGGGCTTCTATCATTATCAAGTATCTAATGGAACACGAAGGAATGCATAACTGCCGATTATGGAAAAGAAAACCATCTTGCCTAAAGAATTGATCGACTGCTCTATGTTCGCACTTGGCCCAGATCTCGCCAAACTCATGGTCGTTTCCTTACATTTCTTTTATATGCTTGAAAGCTAACAGCTTGATAGAAAGAGTGGATATGAGAGCATACCTCCTTGATAATGCATCAACAATGATGTTTTCCTTCCCTTTCTTGTCCTGCACGACGTAAGGAAAAATCTTGATGAATTCCACCCACTTTGCATGCCTCCTGTTCAACTTACCTTGTCCTTTTAAATATTTCAAGCTCTCATGGTCCGTGTGAATTACGAACTCCTTGGATAACAAATAATGCTGCCAAGTATCCGGAGCTCGCACTAACGCAGAGTTCCTTATCATATGTGGAATAATTTAAGGTCGTGCCACTTCGCTTCTCGCTGAAATAAGCAATAAGTCGCTTATCTTGTACTAAAACCGCCCCAATACCTACTCCACTAGCATCACATTCAACCTCGAAGGTCTTGGTGAAGTCGGACAGTTTTAACAAAGGTTCCGAACATAGTCTCTCCTTGAGAGCTTGGAACGACCTCTCTTGCTCCTCGCCCAACTTAAATTCAATTCCTTTCTTGACGATCTCATTTAAGAGAGCGGCAATGGTGCTAAAATCCTTTACGAACCTTCTGTAGAATCCTGCCAACCCCTGGAAGCTCCTTACTTCAGAAATTGACTTAGGTTGCGGCCATTCCTTTTCCTTTGTATAGAAACTGAGCTTGGTAACCTTTTACTCAGCAGGAACGACATCGACCTCCCTTTTCAGCTCGCGTTCTCCCTGCTGCCGAATTTCTTGCATACCCTTCCAAATTCTTTCTTGGTCTTTGCGAATTTGTGTAGGGGTGAGAGGTGTTAAAACCAGCTTTCTTCCATCCTTCTCGAGCGAGTATCTATTGGTGAAACCGTCATGCGTTACTCGACGATCATACTGCCATGGTCGCCCTAACAAAATGTGCCCTACGTGCATAGGCACCACGTCGCACTTGATCTCGTCGACATACCTTCCAATGGAGAAAGGAACAACGACCTGCTTGGTTACTTTGAGCTCGCCGCAATCATTAAGCCATTGCAATTTGTATGGAATTGGGTGCCTTA
Organism: Lobelia cardinalis; assembly: GCA_028566635.1. Lineage (NCBI taxonomy): Eukaryota > Viridiplantae > Streptophyta > Magnoliopsida > Asterales > Campanulaceae > Lobelia > Lobelia cardinalis. Next base: position 13,264 of record JAOWAN010006881.1, on the reverse strand, counting down.
TGTTTCTTAAATTCAGCTTGTCGGCTATAAGCGTGCTCGCTAGGTTCACGCAACTCCCACTGTCTATGATTATGTTGCACAACGTGTTTTGAACGTGGCAGCGAGCATGGAAGATATTTTCTCTCTGAATCGCTACATCTCCTTCGCTCTTGACCTGTGTACTCAGTGCTCGCATAACTATCAAAGCATGCACCCCCGAGTCTTCTTCGGTACACTCATCCTCGCTTAAGGCAGACATATCTTCAAACTCCTCCTCGCGTGCTAACTCATATTTGCCATTAGCTCCCATGATCAAAACGCGTCGATTTGGGCATTGAGACGCTATGTGTCCCATGCCTTGGCATTTAAAACACTTTATATCTCGCGTTTTGCTTGTTGGTGTCCCTGGGTTCACGCCTTGCTCGCCTTCCTTGACTTTAGGTGTGGCGATCTTCTGTTGCGGCGTAGGCGTGCTTGCATTCTACTTGGGTTGTTGTTGGTGGAAAAACGAGAAATGGGTATTGTTTTCTTCGCCTTTAGCTGCTCCTCGACCTCGATATAATGGTGCACCTCAACGAGATCAACGATCTGTCGATCCAACCCATGCATGAACCTTGCCATCGTAGACTCCTCGACCTCTTCTAGATTACACCTTATTATCATGGTCTCCATCTCCTCGTAATACTTATCCACTCTCTTGCTTCCTTGCCTTAAGCCTTGCAGCTTTTATTTTAGCCCGCGGTCATGATGCGTGGGAACAAATCTGGGTCGCACCCTCTTCATCTTATCCCACGAAGCAATGGGTACTTCTCCGTACCTTCGTTTATTCCTCGACATTTGATCTCACCAGGTGATCGCGGACCCACTAAACTCAACCTGAGCAAGCTTGATTTTCTTTTCTTTCGAATAGTTGTGACACCTGAAGATACGACCTACTTTGCTCTCCTACTTTAGGTAGGCTTTCGGATCCGCCTTGCCTTGGAACGCTGGCATCTTCATCTTTATGCTCCCCAGATTTCTGTCTTGAGAATCTCCTCCCCAACGCACTCTGTTTTCTTACCGACCATCGTAGTCGCCTTCTCAATCACGACCAAAGTCATCCTTTCTCGTCAGGCCTCTTCTGTCGTGATGGGGATTGGAATTGGGTCCCGCGAGTCGTTCCTCGATTCTATCATCGATCTCTTTCTTGAAATTGTTCATCTTCACCTTTATCTTGTTGAATTCATAGGTCATGAATTCCTTGAACTCGTTAAGCCCGAAAACTTCTCCTTCGTTATGAATGTGACTTGTTGAAGACATGATTTAGGATCGATAAACGGAAGTGAACATACCAATTAAAATTAGCTCTGATACCAAATAATGAGAGAAACATTGATCAATGGAAGATCAAAACCCCTTTCAAGTGCGAAAACCCTAGAAATGTTAATTGGTAAGGTAAGATGTATGGCTAATCAACCCAACAATCACAATTGATTGAAAAACCGAAAAGATAAGAAGATGAATGCTTTTAAACCCCTAAATCGTAATTGGCTTAAGAACCTAAAAGGTGAATTAGTTGTTAAGAACCAGAACAATAATTCAGATAAAAGAAAATCTCACAAAGAGAATTTCGGCCAAAGCAAAATTGCTTCAATATTCTTTAATCTCAAAACTCAATCTTCTTTCAATGAATACAATAGATGCCTTTATATAAGCTACAAAAATTTAAATCCTAAATCAACTATAGAAAAGGAATACTATTAAATAGGAAATCCTAATGAGTAAAGAAATACAATTCAAACTAGGAAACTAAGAAGGGAACAACTAAATAAGAAACAAGTTCGGAAAAGGCTAATGGCTAGGAAACGAAAATAGAAAACCTATTTGAAAAGGGAAACGTGATAGTTCCGGCGTGCCGACCATTCCAAGCAATCTGTGCTTGCCTCCCTAGCCCGTACTTCCCTGTAGCTCACCCTTTGCTCGATCCTCGACCAAACACAACGAGACCATCTTTCCATCCTTCTCGTTGCGGCCATCTTCCCAATCGTAGCTCGCCACAAGCCGAGTAAAACCATTGATCAACTTCTTGGCTCTAGCCCTTGTCAAAGGACTTTGCAGCCTTGTCACTTCTTGTGCCGACCTTGGCGACCATGTAGGCGACCTCGCATCACATAAGTGTATATGTGATCACATGTATAGTCTTAACTAGATGATAGAGGATATATTTCGAAAAAGTCTCCAAGAAGATTAGAAATCTACAATGGAGCGGAAACCACTAATGTATAAAACTGTAATCATCAGTGAAAATAATAAAATTTTGTTGTCCTTTTTCAGCTCTTTTGGTGATTAATATAGAAGGCACTTGATGATTGTTTGGTAATTAAAAAAAAATGATTGTTTGGAAAACAATTTAAAATGTGAAAATGTCTTGTCTATCCTCAAAAATGCATTTGGTCTTGCCCAACTGATAAGAAATAATGCCAAAAGTCCAAAGGGATTGTTAATAGAAAGGATCTAGTAGCTTCTATTAGAAATCAGTTCTCACTTGTCATTAGTGACGCGTAAATATTAGTTATCCAATTTTTTTTGTGTAAAAATTATGTCAAAAAATGTTTTTCTTTTGTGTGATGAATGATAATAGTGTGAAAGTATGTGAAAAAGTGTGAAAATGCATGAAATAATTTGAGTACTAATGATTGACGGCAAAGGAAATGCATGGTAGCTAGCGAGTCCCACGAGCATTTGTTCGTGCATTGTCTGTTAGCTTGGAGTCTTTTGTGCAGGTTTTTTGGGGTGCACGGGGAGTTCTGCATTATGCCTCGCAGTGTGGAGGATTTCTGTATGATTAGTCGGTCGGATTTTGGTCGATCGATGAACGCTTCTTTGCTGTGGGGTTGTATTGTGTTCAGCGTGTTGTGGAATATTTGGATAGAGGAATACTCGAATTTTCAGAGATCGAGCATTATTGATGTTGCTTTTGTGGGAGAAGATCGCTGTGCAGTCTTTCCTTTGGGCTAGGAGTTATGGTGCTTTTCAGAGTTTATCTTTGGGAGATTTATCTAGAGATTGGAGAGCTGCTATACAGTAGTTTGTGTACTTCTGTATGTTATTTGTTTAATAAAAACTTGAAATTATGTAAAATCCTGCAAAAACATATGAAGAAAGTGTGAAAAAGGATGTTTGAGTGCGAAAAAGTTTAAAATCATGTTAAACAAAAAAGTGTGCTTGTGTATGAAAATAATGTGATGAAGTGGGGAAATGTGTGAAAAAGTGTGCTTGTTTGTGAAAAAGTGTAAAGTGTGTATGAAGGATGTGCAAGAGAATCCAACACGTTGACCAGATTTAACCCAACCCATTTATTACCCAACCCTTTATAACCTGATGTTTGCTTTAACCCAACCCATTGAACCCATTTTGCCAAGCCCACTTACTAGTTATTGGTTTAGTCTACATGATATCAATGGAACTGCCTTTTATTTTGAAATCCAGTTGTTTGCTGCTTGTTTGGTAAATGCATCATATTGCCTTATCTGGAATCATGCAGCCAAAGTTTGAATTCACAAACTGACTAGACTAGCAGAGGCTGATTTTACATGATATGCTCATTGTCTGCAGCAGGTTGTACCTTCTTCTCATATTACCTACTGTAATTCATTTTGCCAGCTCTGATGCGATCCCGTTCATCTTCCCCGGAACAATCAATAGATGGGGAATCTGCATCTGATGAAGAATTGAGCGAGGAAGGTGAAGATGTTACCAATGACTCGCAAAATACTGCAAATTTCCCTTCAGGTACATTTTAAATATCATAGCTAATACTTTGTCTTCAAAGTAGATAGTAGTTAATGATGAATTGAGCGAATCACTCACACTTATGTTCTAGCTTTTCTGGATTGTATGAGGAACTTCACAATCTAGTACTCCCTCCGTCCAAAATGAGTGTCAATTTTGGATCAACTAATTTGACTTTTAGATGGATCTTTGATTAGGTTTTAGCGTGCTTTCAAAAACTATCGAACACAAAAATTGTAATATTGTTAGTGCAATTTCCGAATATTATAATTTTATTGGACCAACGTACTAGAAAGGGGTTGATTTTTTAGAAAGTGTCACTCATTTTGGGACAAAAAATTGACGGGATGGAGGGGAGTGCTAGACTAGCTGTGATTTTTGATTATGATTAGTTCGTGATATCCTTTGCATAAATTCTTTGCTTGAAATTTTATTTTATAATTTTGAATAGGCCACTTGAATCTACTACTTGTGAATGGAAGGAATTCTTCACTCACTTGACTTGGCATGAATTTCCTCTACCTACTTGGGACATTTTCCTTTTTGGGGTGTCCCACTTTAGGTGGGACATTTCCCTTTTGGGCCATCACATTAAGGATAAAACATAGGCAGCATGTTGATCAGTTGATGGGCATTTAAGGAATGCCATACTTTCTATCATCTTTAATCTACGTGCATAGGATATGTGCTTGATGAGACTTGAGGGTTTTGGCACCCGACCTGTGCCCTTTGCTTTTCCCAAGTCGTTAAGGAGCAAAAACGATAATCTAAATGAATTTACATTTTTTTTTCTTTATTTCTAAACCATAAACTGAGCATTTCATGAACAGATCATTTTTAAACTCAATAAGAAAATCCTTTATATAAACGAAAATTAACTAAAGCCGAGTGAGGCGGAGCATCTAATACCTACATTCTATACTATTACAAAAGTCTATGGGACATAGTTCACTTACAAACTCGAAGGATCTCTAAAGCCTTGACTGATCTCTACTAGTCTCCTCCCAATTCCCGAACCAAACTTCACGACTTCCCAAATTGACAGCATACCTGAGTCATTATTACCCGGGGTTTTAAACGATAGTGCATCTTGCAAGGCTTGGGCAGCTTAAGTTTGTAGGGGATTGCACACTGGCTTTACGTTGTTACTAGATACATATATTTTTCTAGGGCCTAATCCACCTGTTTCATTTATTTTTTGTTAGAGCTATCAGTTTGTTTTGTAATATACTGTTCTCTCATGTTAGTGCTGATCAGAAATAATTTCCCTCAAATTTAGATGGTTCTGGGCAAGAGCAGCATAATTTTCTGCATGGTGCATCAAATGTATCTCTAGGGAGTGATGACAGACTTACACAAACTCCACAGCTTGAACTTGTTGGCCACTCAATAGTAAGATCTTTTCCCACCTTATTCCTCCTAGTTGCATGCTTTCTTAATGCTCGAGGCAGAAAATTTATTTGTCTTTGTATGTTGACATATCTTTCTGTTGTAACTTACAGGCTTGTGCTTCAAATCCTTATTATGACCCATATTATGGTGGGATGATGGCAGCTTATGCTCCACCTATGGTATGTGCTATTCCATCAAAGTATGTAGGAGCCATGAACTAAATGACTTTGTGAATGTAGATTTAATTGGCTATTGTGGGTGTTGGCAATTTGCTGCCAAACTGCACTGTTTTAAAATTGTGTCATTAGAGGGTAGCCTTCTCTTTGTTGATGATTTTTCTGTGGCGCGAATGTAACTATTGTCTTTGATTCCCTTATTGATTTGTTGTTAAGGTTCTCTGCTTTAAAGTAATGTAAGCACACAGCATTCCTTGTTTGTCAGGTCGAGAATACCATGCAAAAGAGTATGAAGTAGTGACTACTTACCTGGATAGTCCTACCTTTATCATATAAGTGGATTACTTTTGAAATGCTAGATTGTACTTCATGAGTTTATCCTTTGGATGTTTGAAAAAGAAAGTGAACTTCCATTTTCTTGAATGTTTTTATGAGCCAATTGTCTATAGCATGCTTTATAATTGGAAAAAGAAAAATGAATGGGTCCCATTGATTTTGACACCACCTAACTTTAACTTAAGAGTATTGATGGGAGTTCAATACCATCAAACCTCTATAATCCCTAACCCAAAACTCCACTAGATTTGAACCTGCAACCACTAAGCAGGTGGACCGGATGCTTACCACTATGCAGGTCGTTAAACAATTTTTCTGTTTGCAAACAAAGCACATGTCCATCGAAAGATTTTGCTTTGAAGATTTTGCTATGGCCTGAACCACCCCTGAGATTCACAGGTTCTTGGTTAAAAAATTTTGGAACTGGTTTTTGTTTTGCATAAAGTGGCCTCTTAGTGAAGAGTAAGTTGTTTAATGGAGTTCGCAACTGGTTTTGAGTGGGTGAAAACAGAATGTGTTCAAGGCTTTTCATGATTTGTACATTTTTATTTGTTTTTTGGTATCTTTAGTTTTTATTGCCTGAGCTTTTGATCGTTTCCCATTTTTCATTTTTTCTTTACATTGGATAAGTTTATAGTTTCCGTTTGGAGGCTTGTTACGGAAGGTATAGTTTAATAACCATATTATTAAAATTTGCTGATAAGGCAACTGCTTAAAAGTGTTGCAGTATATTTAAATGAAGTGATCTCCTTTGTCTTATTATGTTTAGCTCTTTGTCTTATTATGTTTAGCTATTATTTGACCCCTTTATGTAATAGCTTGGCCAATTGGTACTATAAATCAATACCGGTTTCTACTGCAAGATGACTAGTAAAATAGTGATTTTTTGCAAAAGTATCAACAGATACATGTTTCTGGATATCTCATGGTGTTGTTAGATTACGAGATTGAGATATTTGTGTGTATGCATCAATGTTTGATTGTTTCCATGATTCCTAAATTATTGGATATAGTGAGTGTAAACTAGATTACCAGTTTAGGTCGGAAAATAGTCGTTTTTCACAGAAGTTAAACTTGGGATTCCTCAACTGTAGCAATGTGTAAAATACAATAAATATCAGTCAAAATGTTTACGTTAGGTGCAGCAAGTTAAACTCAAGTAGAATCCTCAAGGGGTGTAGTATTGTGTAAAAAGCTCTTGTAGCCCTGATGTGCACTAGCTCTTAGTACAGCAGGTTCTCCGATACTTGAGTAAGATCTCAGGTAGATTCTATGGATTATATATTTTAAAATTTCTCAAACTTCATTGTACACCCGTAAAAATCAAAATCTCCCCAAGAGTGAATGCAGAAAATAGCCATTCTATTCTGGCATGGTTTCCAGAATATATTGTAAAATATAGATGAGAAAGCTCATTCCATACTACTTATCCCTTATGGAATACATTTGCTTGATACTGTTGCTGTTCATTCCATGTAATTGAATGGGCTGGGGAAACTGACTAAGTAAGCTCATATAGAAATCGGGAACATTTGAAGGATATGAATGAAACTTCAAAGCGTATGCCTATATAATTAGTCAAAGACTGTTAAGAGCGAGAGAAATCGACGTAGACCGAAAGAAATCGTATGAGCCCATCTGTGATTCGTGCAGCAGTATGCTTCTCCTTTGAAATGCACTGTCTCAGTCCATTTAGCTGTATTCCTCTCTGAGCCTTTCCCTCCATGCCATCTGGGCATATAGCACGTTCAGCAGTAAACAGGGAGAGCAGTGATGCTCGTTCATCTAAGGGCTTTAGATTTTTTACGTAATTAAATGCATAGTATCAAAATAATCTGTGTTATCTTGTAGGATTAGCTCCTTAGTCGACTGATAAAACTTTGTTTACATCCTTAGAAGCATCCGGTAGGCATTTGCTAAGATACCGAATCCCAGTTTGAACATGTCAAGTATGATGTAGAGTATCCTCACCCTCACCCATTAAAAAAAAAGAAGATAGAATAAAACCCTACACTATTCATCCATTTGTCGGTATCGTCTAAACCTGATTTCAGATCAAGATCCAATATGCTTTCTTGCAACTTTTTGCCTTGAAACTGCTGGAAGTGATTCATTTGTGTGGATTTGATCAAGGTTTTGGGTCTTTTAACACATTCTGGGTAATGAATAACTAGTGTTCCTGGGTGGTGTTCTAGGTCAGATTCCATCATGGAGTTGTATTCTATCGAGGGTTGTATATGAGCCGCCACAACCAAGGAAAACGACCTGTGCTCAACCAGGCACGAGTGAGTCAAATGAGCCAAGCTGAGTCCTGAAGTGTAACCAGTTTAGTTTTCTGAGCCCATATGGTAACTGACTCGAGATTGAATAGTATGAATCAACCTTTGAAGTCCGTTCCTTCCGTGTTCCCCCTCTCCCTCTTTGCATCTCGTAACAGAAAGACGAAGACGAATAATTGTGGAAGAAGAAGATGACTAATTGTAGATCTGCGGAGCTTATGTGAAAATTAACAATCATATGGAGTACTCGATCAACTAGTTTATAGATAGAAAAGTCAGTGTACTCCATGGGGGAGAAATTCGTTCATCAAGCATTCAGGAGAGAGAACGGCAGAGGTCTCGCATGATGTTTCCATTTGGGGCAAACTTGATACAACCCTACGGAGTAGTAATATGAGTAATATATTCACTTTTCTTAATTAAATCAACATTCTAGAACCACCCGAAGTTTTTTTGGCTGTATAGTGGAACCATAGAAACAAAACACAGCAAATAATTCGCTCGTCAAGCGAGCTGCTCGACAAGGCTTGTGAGTAACCCCCGAGTTCAAGGTGAGCCGAGTGTTCACCTTCTCTACAAGCCTGGCTCGAGCATGTGAAAACTCGCTCATTTGATTTTAAGTGAGCTCGACGCGAGCTCGAGGAATACTCGACTCGACTCAGCTCGGCTCGGCTCATAAGCACCCCTAATTCTATCGTAATTCCCTATATGCTTTTGGAGCTATTGAGCTTCCTACGTTGGAAGTAGACTGTGTATGAGAGGTATAACAATGGGGAATCTTATATTGTTTGGTTGGGATGAGTCCAATTCAACTTAATATCATATCTTCATGTAGCTGAAGAGGAACGTTTTTGACTTTTCAAGGGTTTGAGTTGAGTGCAAACGTAGGTCTGTAGGGATGTGTATCATGAGTGCATCAGCTTTAATTCTGTCAACTTTTTAAGTAGTAGTCTATAGCAGTGATAAGGCATTGTGCTTTTTCTATCTCACAGGCTACCTGTATAAGAACTGCTATTCCACAGTTTGTAACTGATTCAACAATAATAACTCATCAAAACGATCTATCTATTTCACTGTACAGTCATCACAACTGGCTCCTCCCATACTCCGAATTTTCGTCCTGAGATGGAAGAGTTCACCAAATTTCTGGATAATAGTGATATATCTGGCTCCGTCTTAGCAATTGAAAAATCTCCCTTCATTGAATTTGATTGGCATATATATTGTGATCCTGATAAAAATATCGAAGGAACTATTTTTGGACAATTGACTGCATAATGATGGTGATTAGAGGCTTATTTCTCCTTGATAATGTTTTACTTTTTGCTTCTATGATATGTGCATTCTGCTTTTTCTGTGTTTTTCTTTAACTATAATCGGAGCAGGTCAGCTGTCTTGCAATATTTCACTTCTTTAGAGTATCATTTGGTAACTACTCAGAAGTGCCGTGTGCAATATTTTTTTCATTGTCTCACTTGTTTAGAGTACCATTTGGCTACTAATTTAGATCTATTTGCTTTTAGACAACTTGTAGATTTATTCGATAGGTGTAGTTTAACATTTAGCATTTGTCAGGTTCATCCTCATTTCCTTGGCATGCAGCAAGCTAGAATGCCATTGCCCCTTGAAGTGGCCCAAGAACCTGTTTTTGTTAATGCCAAGCAGTATCATGCAATTATGCGGCGGAGACAGGCACGTGCCAAAGCCGAGCTTGAAAAGAAGCTGATAAAAGATAGAAAGGTCAGCATGCTAAGAACAAATCTGATGGGGTTTGTTTTCTTTTCATATTTGGGTATTGAAAGAAATGATTGTGTCTATAATGGAAAATCTCCAAAGAGGAAACTTTTTCCTACTCACTTCAAAAAATAAACATTAGACAAGTAATTAGGATGGAAGGGAGTATCATGTTCTCGAAAAAAAGAAGGAACAGCGAAAATGGAAATTTCTAGCTTAAACTTTAGAAACAGGACGTTTTCCTAGAACAAACTAAAATGAAAAGTAAAAATCTACGCTTGGCAATCAGCACTAGGCAACAAAATACAATGGAAAATACTGTTGTCTTTCAAATGGTAGTCTCTGTTCTGCTCTTAAGTTTATATGACAGGCAAGCAACTTATGCCCACAAGTTCTTTTATCAAATTGAGTTGAATGTAATATTTTTTGCTAATTCGAGCATGACACTCTTTTATGATTGAAGGGTGTATATTTAATTCATGCCATAAAGGGAAAAGGTCCGCTGTGCGTTCCAAATAGAGAACAATGGTCTTGTTAGAATGTTCTAACAAAAATGGCATGTTGTGTGTTTTCCTTTTCAGCATTAACTTTTTTCGTTATTTTATCGTGTGGCTCGTTTGACTTATTTTCAAACTTTACTGAATGTCACATCAACTTTAGGGGGAAAAGTGTATTTCTATTTGTTGTCAAAAGGCTCCTTTGTGAACGTACAAATTTGAAGGGGACTCTCTTACTGGAATGGAGACAGTATCATTTCGGTACACAATTTGAATGGACTATATATAATGTTAAAATTTTGTTTCATAAGTTATTGTCTCCAAATCCGTATTTGTAATATGGTTGCCAGTAGTTCTAGATCCACCAAACAAGATATCTCACTCCAAAAACAAACAGTTTAAGGGTCAATTTAGTAGCTACAGTAAAAACTTTATCTTCACCGGACGAATTTAAGATTCCGTGATTCTTTCCTACTTGTATCATTATAATCTTGAATGGCAAAGAAGTTGTACAGGACGTTGTTGATTTTGTTTGGTTGGAGGGGGGGGGGGTGACTACAACTTGCACATAATCTTTTAAAGGTCATCTATTTTATTGTTATAGGTGCAGTTGATTTAGATGTTCATGTTTTCCTATACCATGATCATAAGTGTTTCAGTTGTTCCCTATTTGTATTTCATTGTCTTTTAACATGACTACTTTTCTATTACGTGTAAAATGACTTCGCTTTTGATATTGTACAGCCGTATCTTCATGAATCTCGGCATCAGCATGCTATGAGAAGGGTGAGGGGCTCTGGTGGCCGTTTTGCTAAGAAGTCTGATGCGGAGTCTTCAAAACTCAAGGCCAAAGAGGGTAGAACAGCATCTAGTTCAGCTTTCTCTTCTCAGTCTGCTAGATTATCAGGTTCTGACCATTTGCTCTCAGAGTCGCCTTCTAGTGAAAATTTGAGAGCTCACCAAGAAGCGAGAAGCTCCTCCGGGGTGCGTGAGACTTGCAATGGGCATACGTTTGTTGGTGATGGGGATCAGTATGAGAACCGGGACAATGCCCAGCCATCGACGTATCAGTTGCATTCTGCTGAAAGAGGGGATGGGGGATCTCTTGGTCAGCAATGGAGAAGCATCCCATCCAACCACCAGGCTTCACAGAGGGCGGTTGCTATGAAGTGAAGGTTTCATTGTGGATTTGGGAACTGGCAAGTTTGGGAGTGAGGTTGTTTGGTTCTCGTTTGATCTAAAATCGCTTCATGTCTTTACAGTTCGCCGGCAAATCATTCTTGGCTGTGTTATCTTTAGATGGGATGGTAGAGGGGCTAGCACATCTTGTAAATTACTAGGATTTTCTCCTCTCCTTTTTTTCTTTTCCTCAGTGTGGTGTAAAATATTATAGTCATTTGGGGTTAGAAAAGGAAGCTGTGGGTGTCAATTTTTATAACCCGCCTGTGAAGTGTTAGAAGTGGTGCATTTTGGTTTTTTAGGGAGTTAATGGAAGTTGGAATGTTACAGTTTTTAACTCTTGGATGCTTCAACGGGACCATACAAGGGTTTCCTGTTGAATGTATTGTTGGTCTCCTGGGAAAATGCAGTCGAATGCTTTTGCTAAATACTTTCTTCCATGATGTAGCAGGCCGGCCCTGCCCCCTTTTTGATGTTGCCATGCCAGTCGTCTGTACGTACACCTACCTTGCTGTCTGCCGTTGCCGCTTTCAGATTCATTTGTTATCAATGGCAATGGGTACACGCGATATTATCATTCATGGTCAGCCAGCCTCTTTCAAAATGGTATGTTCCCAATGGGTTGACATATGAATATCAAATCCCAATATCTGGGTGTGCCATTAGAACTCCCAATAAAACAATCATCCTAGCTTTCTACTAGAGCTATTCTTTTCTCCACTCTGCCTTCGACCCATTCTATCTACCACACCGGAGAAGGATTTCAATGACTAGAGCTCGTCTCATTACTCCGACTCGAAGCAAAGACCAACTCTCATATGCTATTTGCACCAATGAACTTTTCAAAAAAGTTGTGACTAAATGTCCATATCCTTCGTCCTACTTCTTGGTGTTGGGTTATGCGTAGGACTGAATAAAAGTTGTAAAAATCGGGCTAATCGATCGAACCTGGAATTGGTTTAGCTAGGTAGTGGTTTTATAGGCTAGACTAGATGGTGAGAAGTTGATGCCAGTGTCATTGTGAAAAAGAGATTCCAAGAGTTATACTAATTCAAATTCCTAAATACTCTTTGTTATTAATGGTTTATATATTCGTATTCTACATCTATACCCAATTTGGGAGGCTATCTGATTTCTTCGTAAGTGTAACACCCCACATTCTTACATCGGTGAGATGGTGGAATTTCGTCTAATTTATATGAAGCCTCCTCCTATTCTCCTAGCATCAAATCATCAATGAATTTTTAAGGTCGCATGGTCAGCTGACGAACTAAAGTATAACATGATTGTAAATGATTAAGTATGTTGCATGTTGAAAGTAGGATCTTAGGATGAACTAAAAATATTGAAAATTCGTACATTTATTCACTGTATTTTGAATTTTATTTTGGATAAGTAGTGACTAGTCGATATTTACATCATTGAGTATATATTAATTTGGTTATTGAGCAGTTTGATAATCTCACTAATATTTGACTTGAAATATGGAGAATTTGATTCGTGGTGCTGAGAGCATCAGAAGTTGCTTTAGAAAACAGTAATTTGATTTACGAATAATGTAAATTGAGTTAGGTTTCGATCACGAGTTTAATATATTTTAATATTGATAATATGACGCATATCATTCATATCAGTCATATCTTCAATATCACACCATAATATCATCCAACATTACATATCAATATCAAACACTTTTCATCTATTACTTCTATATATATACACGCTCACAAATCAATTCAAACTTTTCACATCACATTTTCTCCCCTCTTTCCTCAATTCTCTCCTCACATTCAAACATTTCACTTCGCATTCTCTCTCCTCACATTACATTCAAATATTTCACATAGGGCTGTAAACAAGCCAAGTCAACTCGTGGATTCGATTCGGTTCGAATCGTTTGGACCCGTCTCGACTCGATTCG
>JAOWAN010005932.1:1579-21022 GCA_028566635.1 Lobelia cardinalis | reverse complement strand
GGAGGGGGTGATGTTGAAGAAGAAGAAGAAGGGGATTAGGATTTTTTTTTTTTTTTTTTTGGGGGGTTATTTGTATTACATAATTACAATATATCCTTATTTATAATGGGATAAATATATCCTAAATTTTAATAAGACAAACAGTGAAAATAAGAGGGCATGAAAAGAATTGACAACTCTCACTCCCACATAAGATGAAAATTGTACTTACTAGATCAAGGATCGATTCTGGATTACCAATGAAGCGAGTCAATCTTCCTTTAGCATAAGCAACAATTACGCTATCAATTGTTCTGTAGGGAGCATTCATAAAAATTAATTCCACCATATCAGATAGATAAATCCAGCTCTTTTATCTCTTACAAAGAACCTACCTTTACAGAAGTTACCTTGAGCTTACCTTAATTTATAATTTTCATTTATTTAATTCATGGCAAAATTTAAAATTAAATTGTTTCAAACTAGTCACCATTACAATGGTGAAAATTAATTTAACTTGAGGTTAAACTAATTGTTTCAATTTCACATTTTGAGGCCAGATCAGTGTTATATTTTGCATACCACTTTGCTATCCTAAAAGGGAATTATATTACATTTTTTTAATGAAAACTTTAATGTTTGTTGAAGCAAGTCTATTTCTTTCAATATTTTTGGTCTTCCTACTTCACATGTCTTGCACATGTTGAGAATTAGTTTCATTTTAACATTTATTTTGAAAGAAGACAAAATTAAGTAGATTCACCGAAATTATTCTAAATTATGGTTTCAATCTATAGTAAAATATATTATACTCACCATTTAATATAAATGGAGAAGAAAATTTCAACTTTTTAAAAATTTCCTCTTATATATAATTAAATGAAAAAGTAATTTTAACTTAATTTACAAGTTAAGAAAATATTTGAAATCATATTTAACTATTACTTATTTAGTATGAACCTGATATCTTTAAAAACAATCGTAAATTTTAGTATAAAATTATGTAAACTACGATTAAATAACTCAAAAAAATGTCAATTCTTCTATTAAAGATTGTATGTAGATTTTGAAACAAGTTTTTAATAAATATAGATTGAAAACGTATTATTCGTTAAGTTACCATCTTCAAAGATACATTGAAAGAATTTCAACAGTATGTGCGACACATGTGAGGTGGAAAACGATCAAAAAATCAGGAAAAAAAAAAAGATACATGCTAACAATAAATGTTAAATTTTTTTCTAAAAATTATCTAAATTTTTTTCAAGGATATAAAATTGCTATAAGGATGAAACCTCAAGCCTTCATATGAGCGGTATGAAATCTTCGAGGATATCTACTACTACAACCAAGAAATGAGTGGTTTTGTAAAATTAGCAAATATGTCCATGTGGGATACAAAAATTGGTATGAAAGGGAGTAATGTTAAATTTTTGATGAAAACTTAACGCTCGTCTTAAGCAAGCATACCTTTTCTAAGATTTTTGGTCTTTTTCTACCTCACATACGGGTGTAAGCTAAAACCACCGAACCGAACCGACCGATTCAAGCAAGATAGTTTATTTCGGTTTTGTCAAGTGACTGGTCGGGTACGGTTTTATAACTTTGAAACTAAATAATTTGGTTCGGTTCATGATTTCATACATTCAAACCATGGAACCGTATACTAAATAGATAACACTTAATTATGTGGGTTTAAAAAGAGTAGTTTATCTTTAAATGTGTTGATTTAAAGTTGGATAATTCTCTTCTGATCATTGTAGTTTCAACCTTGAACTTATACATGCAAGTTTTTATAAGAAAGGTAACTTTGAAATTAATTTTAATTTGAGTTCTATATGCACTTTGTTTAGTAAGAAATTAAGAATCACTCAACAAATTTCCTAAGCAAAATCTTAAACCGCTAAACTTCACCAAACCAAACCGGTGTTTAATGGTTCCGCTTGGTTTGATTTCAAGTTTTAACGGTTTGGTTCTATTTGAAATTTTCAAAACCAATGTACTACAGTTTGGTATGAATTCTTCCAAGTTATATACAACTGCAAACCAAGCAATGTGTTGTTTTGTAAAATTAGCAAATACGTCCATGTCAAATTAATTAACTGACGCATATTGGAGTTTCCATTGAAAAACAAATTACGAGAACTTGATAATTGGAACAGAAATAAAAATAAAATAAAATAGCATTTGACATGGGTAAATAATTACTTGGTGCCTTCAATCCAACCAGGGAAAGGTTCTTTATAAGTGCTTGTGATTATAGTTGGGCGTATGATTACTATCCGCACACTTTCTTTCATGTTCACCAATATCATCTCCCCCATCGCCTTCGTAAACACGTATGTATTCGGCCATCCATACATTGCTGCCCTATAAATAGTCACAAATGAACAGACATGCCATTTAACCTCCATGAGTTTATACATCAAGCATCAGAATGAAGGCGATGATTAAATACAGAAACGCAATTTAAGGCACGAAAAAGAATAGAAATGAAATTGTGGTTGTTTCAAAATTTTCCTTCAATTAGTTTAAATGTTGGATGAGTAGACCGGTACAAGCTTGATTCACCGCCCAAAAGCATGAAATCTCAATCATCAAACTCATTCATGACTTTAACTTATTTATGTTATAATAAACTCTCAATAATTAACTTGTTACGCTAGCTAAATATGTATAATTACATATTTCCCATACATTTTGTGATCCATTGAAGTTTTATAAACCCTCCTTCAAGGGGGGATGACATCAAATCTTTTCGTTCATTGCAGCCACCTGTTGAATGCCATGTTTTTCCGTTCGCTTGCAGTTATTTAGTGTATTTTTTATACCATTCTTTCATGTTCGAGGTTTGTAATCTTTGTTAAATTTTAACAAATAAAAAATGAGGTTCATCAATTGGCCGGTTGTTTAGTTTTATAATTAAGTGGATTTCTCAAGTCATATTACAATAACCATCAATTAAAAATCCAGATACATTGAACGTAATTGAAGTGCAATTTCACTAGATGCCAATTAATATCACACAAGTTATCAACCATTTTCATGATTTGTCGACTGCCGAGTGGAATTCAAGGAAAGATGACAAAGCTGCAGTTTCTTCATCATAGTTAAGGGATTCGTGTGTACATATTTCAAATATGTTTGAGTTAGTTACTTTTTGTACAGAAGTTATCTTTGTGGCAGTTACTCCCTCCGTTTTAATTTAATTGTCACCTACCCATTTGCACAATATTTAAGAAAAGTAAATTTTGTGGATATTAATCAAATGAAAAGTGGGTTCAAATGGAATTTGTGGATCTAAGTGAATTGTCCTATTCTCAAATAGGAAAGTGGACAATCATTTTGAAACTTACCAAAATAGAATAGTGAACAATTAAAATGAGACGAAGGGAGTATTTCTGAATGGCCAAACGACAAACGACCCTCTTTATGGTCAAACGACAAAATGACCAACTGAACTATTATTTAGCTGCGTTTTTAATCACCATATTTTTCTTAGCAATATTACTACTCTACTCAAAATACGTAACACACTAAAACTTAAAGCCCTAATTCCGGTTCTAATTTATCTACATTCATGACAAATACGATATTAGAGCATTAGGTTTTTGTGTATTACGTATTTGGAATAGAGTAGTCAGATTGTTGAGAAAAAACATGAGTGGGAAGCTAAACAATAGTACAGTGGGTCATTTTGTCAATGGCCTCTCTGTGAAGCAGTTTTCCTTTTAAATTCTGTTTAGGATGTATTCTTTGACAATTTTCACTGTATTCTGAATACTTTTCAGTTAATGATAATAAAAAATTCTCTGAATTAAGATGGTATCAGTTATTTCCCACAAACTTCAAGATTGATTTGCATCATTCTCTAATTTCATTTTATATCCTATTCCAAGCACTCTTCTTATTTTGTCTGCACTTGGTGTTCATGGCTTCAGAACTGTCATCACTAATCAAGAAATCAATTCAGAAAATGAAGATGAAACCCTGGAGATGTATGATCTTAATGAATCTGTGATTCAACTGCATCCAAATCACCCTTTGTTCTGATCATCCACGTATGACCCTTGTTAGTCCAGTTCTTACTGAAAATAATTACAATAAGTGCGAACGGGCTATTAGTTTCTTTCGTCCAAGAACAAGATTGGTATGATAAATGGTGTTTCACACTAAACCTTCCATCACTTCCAACCTCCAAGTACTATAATCATTGGAAAATATGCAATCACGTGGTTGTTTCTTGGCTCTTGAATGCTCTATCTAGTGAGAGTTATAGTAGTATTGTATACATTGACAGTGCTTCCACATGGGTTGACATGAGTACCAAACTTACTTAACGTAGTGCCCCACAGATTTTTCAAATTCAGAAAGAGATTACTTCCTTCGCTCAAGGTTCTTTGGATGTCAATACTATGTATACCAGTTACTGCACCAAGTTTAAAGCAATCTGGGACGAATTCTCTATCTTATGCCAATTTCCTAAGTGTATTTGTCATTGCACTTTTGGTGCTGCACGGTTTCAGGAAGTCTATGAAAAATTTCAGAAACTCACTCAATTTCTTATGGGGTTGAATGACTCTTATACTACATATAGACGACAACTGCTTATAATGATTCCTCTACTTACTGTCGACAAAGCAGTCTGCTTATTCAAGAGCAAAAAGTAAAGAAGAGGGGGTGTTTCTGGTCCTGCTATCTCTCTTTCTTGATATGTCCACAGTCCTGATGAGCAAGAATATTTCTCCTAATGTCAACAGGTTCACTAAAGGCAAGGTTAAACAGATTTGTGAGCATTGTCAATTTGTCGTGGGGATTCTCAGACCATAGACAACTGCTTCTCTTGCATGGGTATCCAGATTGGCATAAGTTACAAGGCAAGAAACCAAGATGGCTCAAAGATGACTAAATATCAGAAACAACAGGCTTTCACTCCTCCACTTCAAGGGGGATCAACTAGTGGCACAAGTTCTGTCCATCCAGGCCCTTCTCTCAACTCTCCACATGCCTTTAATTGTGATCAATAAGTCATCTGAATCAATTCCAAATACTTCAGGTCTCTATCTACAATTAATGGCTGTTCTCAAATCTCACTCCCTCTTCTGAGCATAATGATGGACATACGTCAGGTAAGGTATCGTTATTAACAACTTTTACGAATCCTATTTGCTTGTCCACAACAATTTCAAACACGAACTGGATTATTGACAGTGGAGCCACAAGCCATATAACTATCTCCTATCAGTCTCTCATTAATCATACGCCTATACAATCTCTCATTTATCTACCTACTGGCGAACAATCTCAAGTCACTCGTAAAGGAACTGTACAGCTTACACATGATATAGTTCTTAAAAATGTGCTTTATGTTCCCAATTTTCACTTTAATTTAATCACTGGTAGTAAATTAACCGCTGACAACAATTATTGTATTCTCTTTTCCACTTTATTTTGTGCCTTTCAGGACTTGCACAGAGGACACTCATGGGGATTGGTAGGCTTGAAGAAGGCTAATATAAGTCTTTATTTACTTTGGCACTAATTTAGGTTCCAAGTCAAATTCCAATGTTACTATTAATGCTACTACTTATTCTGATTCTCTAGTTTTATGGCACAACATTTATTTATTTTTCGATAAAAGAAGAAATGTCATTGATAAGTGAAGAAGATACAAAATTGGCGGACAAGAAATCCACCAAAAGTAAAAACAACAAATACACTTGAATTACACTATAGCGGCTTTTCAATCTCTAGCCAAATCACCCAAAGTCAAGCCTTGTAAAGCACCAAAACTCCTAGCCCAAAGAGATAACTGCACACTAATCTCCCACAACATCAGAAGCGATAATTCTCTATTCCTAAAAATCCGAGAGTTTTTTTCAATCCAAATGTTCTACAGCAGACTGAACACAACAAAGAAGTATCCCTCCATCGACCAAAACCCAAATATCTAATCATGCAAAACTCCTCCACACCATGAGGCATAACATAGAGCTCACTCCGTATCTCAAACGGTCTACTCCAAAGACTCCGAAATGCATAAACAAATGGTTATTAGACTCACTAGCCCGCATGCACATAGCACACACAAGTGGAGGCATGCACATATCCCTCCTCTGTCGCCAATCATTAGTATTGAAACGACCAAGGACCACTGACCAAGCAAAACTTTGTATTTGAACTGAACTTTGTACTTCCAAATGAAATGATAAAGAGGAAAGTCAAAGTATGTCGACAAAAAAACTTTAGAGAAAGACTTTACATAATAAGACCCAATATGTTCAGGAACCCAAATTCGACGATCGGATTGATGATCCAACGAACGAAAAGAAGACAACTGTAGCAATAAATTTGTAATCGGCATGAATTTCCTACCATTAAGATTCTTCACAAAATGAATATTCCAAGTCACCTTATAAATAAGAATAATACTTCTCATAATCCTTGTCTATATAAGTGCCCCTCTCACAAACAAGAAAAGTAGCAATAGGCACTATGAACACCTAAAAGCCAAAACAAGTGAGGAAAAGAGATATCGAGCGAAAAGTTCCTTTTGAGTGATCCTCCCAAAATCGGACTCGATTCCCAACCCCAACCTCATAACGAACATGAGGATAGAAGAGATGAAACAACTAGAAATAAACTTCCAGGGACTCACATACGTGGTGGAAAAACTAACAGATGCTTCTCATCATTTATGGTTCACACCAAACTTACTCCGAATAACTCTATGCCATAAAGAATCTTGCTCTAGCAGGAAACACCATAACCACTTACCAATCTGAGCAATGTTTTTGATAACCAAGTTTCCGAGCCCTAAACCCCCCTCTTTCTTAGGCCTACTAACCTTCTTCCAAGCAACCAAATGAGCCTTACTCCTCCTTGATCCCACGCCACAAAAATCGGCGCATTACCCCCTCTTATCGCTCTACCACTCCCGTGGGCACAACAAATTACGTCTCCCTTTCTCTTGTACAACACATATTGATGCTTTCCATTGTAAACCTATGACAATTATATTCATGTTTGTGATATGTCACTTCGCTAAGCAAACTAGGGCACCTTTTCCATTGAGCTTACGTCACAAGGAAGACAAGTTAGGCTTACTTCACTGAGTTTTTTGGGGAGCCTATAAACATCCTACATATGATCATTGTACTTCATTCTTAACCATTGAGGAGGATAAAACCGGAACTACATGGACTTATCTGAATGTTGCTATGGCCAAAACACAATTTAATTGCACTATCAACGACTTTAATATCAGAAAATGGAATTGAGTTTCGGAAAAGAATACTTTATAGACTTTTCACTGAACAAGGTATACTTCATCAAACTTCTTGTGTTCAGACTCCTCAACAAAATGGTAGGCCGGAAAAACATAGAAGCTCACTAGAAATTGCTACAGCATTGAGATTTCAAGCTCAATTGCCAATCAATTTTGGGGTGACTGTGTACTAACTGCTACTACCTCCGTCCTAAAATAAAATATCCTCTTTCCATTTATAGAAGTCAACTAAATCATCTTTGACCAATTATTGAACACACATTTATCAAGCTTTAGAGTATAAAATTTATAATTTGAAAGAACATAAAGTAAACTATCAATAACAACTCAAATCAAGTTTTCTTCAAATAATGGTCAAGGTTTAATTTTGTTGACCAAAAAAAACTATTTAGGACATTTATTTTGGGACGGCAGGCGAACTTATTTGATTAATAAGCTACCTTCTTTTATGTTACAAAACAAAACTCCTTACGAACGTCTATTTGATGATGTTCCATATTAAGGTTTTAGGGTACCTATGCTATGCTTCAACTTTAGCCAATCATAGAGATAAATTTGCTCCAGCATCAAAATGTATGTTCTTAAGATACCGTTAAGGGAAAAAAGGCTTATGAAGTCTATGATTTGCAAACACACAAAATATTCTATAGTAGAGATGTGGTGTTTTATGAAAATATATTTCTCTTTCTGAAAGACTATGCAACTGATTTTTCAACTATATCTCTGTTTGTTCCTCTCAAATCCTCTAATATCTCCACTGATGATTCTCCTCTATTTCATACACCTGATCATACTACTGTTCCTTATAAGATGTACTTGCTCCTCTGTCCCATAATTCTCCTATAATCACAGATCAGTCTATTTTTCCATTAACTCCTGTTACTCATATTGATATACCTACTTCTGTTCATAATCAAAAGCATGTTTCTATACCTACTCATACAGCCCATACTCGACCTCAGAACTAAAATGGTTCTACTTAAGCATAGAAACTATGCAGGTATACCTTCTTCGTTCCAATTTCCAAGTGCCTCTTCCATCACAAGTTTGAACCCTTTCTTTATTGAGAAATCTTTTTGTATTTTGAGGAAAGAAGATCAAGAGAGGCTATGAATCAGTAAATACAAGCTCTTGAACAAAACAACACTTGGCTAATACAATCTTTAGCTCCTGGAAAGAAATCGGTGGGATGCAAGCGGATTTATATGGTCAAATACAACGCAGATGGAACTCTTGAGAAGTACAAAGCAAGATTAGTGGCGTATACACAATCGGAGGGTTTGGACTAGTTTGAAACATTTGCCCCTGTGATGACAACTGTTAGACTGTTACTTGCCATTGCTGCAACTAAAAATTGGTGTCTCGAACGAATGGATGTCTCAAACGCCATTCTACATGGTGAACTTAATGAAGAAGTATATGGATCTACCAAAGGGTTATCACGTTGCATCGTCTCATTCTGTTCAATCTCAAAGACTATTGGTTTGCAAGTTATTGATGTCCTTCTATGGGCTTAAACAAGCACCTAGGTAGTGGTTCTCAACATTCTCTTCTGCATTGATGACCTTTGGCTTTGCACAATCTCTTTCGGATCATTATTTATTCACTTTCTCCATGGCTGATCAATTTATTGCTGTCTTAGTATATGTGGATGATATAATAATCACAGTCTCTTCATGCTATCTTATTCAACAAGTTAAACACTATCTCCAAGGTCAATTCAACATCAAGGATTTGGGCCGTCTTAAATACTTTCTAGGCATTGAGATTGATAGAAATTCTCAAGGTCTTCGTATTCATCAAAGAAAGTACATGCTTGATATAATGTCTGACACAGGTTTACTTCGGGCCAAACCTTCTTTCATATCCATGGAACAACATCAGAAGTTGACAGCTGATGATGGTGAATTACTTTCCCTTTCCTCTCCTGATCTCTACAGTTGGCTCATAGGCAAGCTAATTTATCTTACAATTACACTGGCCAGAAATTTCATACTCTGTCCCTGTACTCAGCTAGTTCATGTCTCAACCACGAGTACCTCATCTTGATGCAGCCTATAAGGTTGTGAGGTATTTGAAACAAGCACCAGGCCAAGGTCTTTTCTATTCTGCTTCAGGTTCTCTAAATTTTAAATCTTTTTGTGAAGCTGATTGGGGATCTTGTCTTACAACCAGAAATTCTCTATCTCGTTATTGTGCGTTCTTTGGCAACTCAATAATTTCATGGAAATGCAAGAAACAACTCACTTTTGAGATAGAGAGCCATAGCAAATGTGTGTTGTGAAGCTACTTGGTTACTAGAGAGACGATACAACAGCATCTCATCAAGCTTTGCCACATAGCTGCCAAATACCAACCTCTTGATCTCTTTACCAAATCCCTCTCTTCACAACATCTTCATCATCTTTTATCCAAGTTGCAAGTCCTCGACATATTCAGGCCTTCCAACTTGGGGGGATAATATCACACATTATATCAATAATGTTCATGATTTGTCAACTGCCGAGTGTCATTCATGGAAAGATAACAAAGCTGCAGTTTCTATTACAAGGGAATCAAGTATAATTTCATCACAGTATAAGGATTCATGTGTACATAAGTCAAATATGTTTGAGTTAGTTATTTTTTGTATAGCATGCAGTTATCTATGTATAGCAGGTTTTCTTGTAATTTGTATTCAGGATGTATTCTTTGACGGTTTTCATTGTATTCTGAATACATTCATTCAATGAGAATCAAACTTTCTCTGAATTAAGACCTACCAAAGACCAAATGTGGTAAGCAAAGTTATATTAGTTGTTCTAACGTCGGTCATGCTGTCTATCTTTTGTTATAATATTTCCTCTCCTTGTGCTTTCCAAGGTAATTCTATGCATTTTGGAGCTTGGGTTGCATGGAGGTACATTGAAAGGTGTTGGTGATTGTTGATGGCCTTCGAAGAAGATCAACACTAAAGGGTATACATCTACACTCAAAGATGTGTAGTCTCAAGTCTGCTAAGTCTGCTTACAAAGTTACTGTTTCTTTATTAACTAGAGTGGAGTGAAGTACATGTTTTAATAAAAAATAAAAGTAATTTCTACAACAACTTTATGAATTGAAGTATCAGATTTATCCTTTGGCTATTCTCTCTTTAATTCAATTCATGTATTCCATCATACAAAAATTATGAATATAATTGGAATTTAAATGCTTTTAGTCAAAATGTGACTGTTATTTTAGATCACATTTGAAGTTTAAAAAAAGACAAAAGAAATCAGACCAGAGAGACTATTATTTTGGCTTCAACTCAAGGTGGAGGTTTGCTGTCCATGTGACATTGAACACATGTCTTAGAGCTAGAGTAGTAAGGGGAGGATTCTCGATGGGTATATCCAGACGTTTCTGGGAAATGATAGTAGTGTAACTAAGTGGTCCGCTTTGCACTTGATATGATTGGTTACATCTCATTGATCTTTAATGAACTTTCTCAATGTTTTGCTCTACCTATTACCAACCGTTATATGTAGTAAGTTTTCGTAAGTTGTAACTAGAATACACCTCAATTCAACCTTAGTCTTAATTACTGAGGACCTGAGGATTTAATGAACTTTCTCAATGTTTTGCTCTACCTATTACTAACCGTTATGTGTAGTACGTTTTCGTAAGTTGTAACTAGAATACACCTCAACTCAGCCTTAGTCTTAATTACTGAGGACCTGAGGTTAATTGGCTACTTTACGTAACAAGGATATCGATCATATTTGTAGTACTTTGGAGGCTAGGGTGTTTTTTCTTTCTAGGAGCTTTATAATCTTCAACGTTTCAATGATGGTGAATTGCTTCATCTCCACATATATACACACATGTGGACACACTCTAACAAAATGACACACATGCCCACACGCACAAAGACATCACGAGGATAACGGAATGAGCACTAGGTATCAGATAAATTATTATGAAGAAACAAACCAACCTTTGGATCCCCATATCTTTCATGGTTGTGCGAACTACTTCTTCTGTGGCTCCCACTTCCTTTAGGTGATTCAGTTTCTCCTCCACTAGCTTCTTCTCTTCATTGATATCTAAGCCAGTGACACCATTTACTGTTTCTCCCATTGTAAATGGTTTCTCAGCTATTTCTCCTTTCCGTTCACCACAAACATAAGCTGAAACCAAATTACAGAATGTCTGAACTTTGTTTGTTTACTGAAAAAACTCCATTCAAATGTCCAATTTTCAAGGTAAGATAACAGCTTATTGAAGAAAGCTACGAATCAAAACCAAAAATGACTTGCTGAAGTAAACAAATTTTGCCAATAGTGAACTAGATAAGCTAATACTGACCACCTTCGGTGGTAGTTATTGTTAAACTCTTTCTAAAAATATCAAGAATGATTTCTAAGTGTGCAAACTGAGTAGCAAAATTGGCAAAACTAGATAAACACGCACAGTAAAATAGTATTTTTGTAAGATCACGGTGTTTAGGATCTTAAATATTCTCAAGTTTTGTTTCAAAATTCCATTACTAACCTGTAGATACATGAAGAAGAACCTTTAGTTTAACACATTTCTTGGCAAAGTTCAGAATATGCATTGATCCAAAAGTATTGATTCCCAAAGAAACATCATACCTACATCAAGTTGTAGAAGTAACAAGTAAATGAGAGCTACTAAAACAATCCTTTTTCAGTACAAGACCAAATCAACAATATTAAATCTCATGAATGTATTTAGCATCCAAATTTATTTGGCACAAATACTAATATGAATAAATAACATATCATTCTTAAATCAAATTAAAGGCGGTAAGTGGTAAGTGATAAGGACCGTTGGGTTGAGACAAAAACATATAGCGCCCCCAAGAATGCACTAGATTTCACTTCTCAAACAATTTTTATCCTACTCTTACACTTGATGTTACATCTTTTATAACTTAAAATCATCGCCTGTATGCATTTCAATCCATATATACTAACAAAATCGAGGACATGCTTGAAAAATGAGCAGTGCATGACAATTTTCCCTCTTAAAATGTCAACATCATTTTATGATATTATTATTAAAAATCATCACGCTTTAAATTTCTATATTTCCATCATTGAAATGACAGTAAGTAAACTATCTAAAAACAATTTTCATAAATTTGAAAGGAAAAAAAATAATTATACTGACCAATTTTGGTAAAAAAAAATAAATAATAATAATTATCCCTAGTATTCAAACGGAGGAAGTATTTACGTATTTCTCGCAGTGGAGCTGCTTCTATCCCCCTGGCCATGGCAGAAAGCTTCAATTTTTACCTCCTTTCTATTTGGGATTTAGGGCTCGGGCACTACTACTAGGCGCGTATCTGAACTGAACCCCATTGCAAGCCCTTCTCCATAAACCCATACATCTGCTGAATTCATTCTTGGGCAAACTCTGTCTGGGCGGGCGTATTCGCTAGCGAAATATGGGCGAGTACCGGGTGCAAAATCTGACGAGACTCTCGGTGTATTAGGAGCACCCCAGGTAAAGACTATAAATTATGCACATAACATAAATATAAAATGTACATAATAATTATGAATATATTAATAGTATAATTTATGTGCATTTTATATTTATGTTATGTGCATAATTTATAATATTTATGTGTATTAAGCGCTTCTAACAAACCAAGAGCATACGCGCTCGGTATACCAATTGCCCGGGGGTAGAGAGAGGAAGAAAGGCCGCTGTTTTTTTTTTTTTTTTTTTTACTGTTTTTTCTTGAACCGTGTGGGTTTTTTTATTTTATTTTATTTTCTTGCTCACGAATTAGTACTCCTCCCATCATAAAAATATTTTTTTTCATTCAATTTTTTATTTGTCAATTACTTGACCAAAAACTTACCAAAATCTACTTAACAATATTAAGTTATAAAGATAGTTATTAATTATTTTTCTAATTATGTTCTGGTAATTATTTTTCTTAATATAAAATATTAATTAGTTTTTTATGAATAATTAATGAAAGTTTATGGTAAGGAAAAATGTCACACTTATAAAGGAATGGAGTGAATACGCGTGGTTTGTATTTGATTTTTTATTTTGTTATCGGTCATATAATTTTTTCTGTATTTTTTTAATACTTTTTTACTTTACATATCAAATATCGCACGGAATCGCAATTCTGATCAACTATTAAACTCTAAAATTTAAATATGAAAATATCGTTAGCAAGTGATTGTCAAGTGGAAGGAGGAGTTAAGCCATAAAATTTGAATACAAAAATGTATTTATTAAATACCTGGTTTGTGAACCTCGCCACACATTAATATAACAAACATTTAAAAGCAACAAATTCTATTGTTATGCCCCCCCCCCCCCCTCTTTTTTTCTTTTTTCTTTTTTTTGTCTTTAGCATTACTTTAAATGACAATCTGTAAAATAGGAAAATATTAATTAACCAATCAAATAAATTGGATATTCAGGATTCAAATATTACCTTTTAACTTGTGCAATCCCTTTAAATATGTATTCAGTGTTATTTTATATAAAATTCACCTAAAATCGAGTTTTCATGCAAACTAATAACATTACAATTTACATGCATTGTAAATTGGTTGTAAATTAATCATGTTTATTTGGTGTATTTGTCATGTTATTTGTTTGCAGTAAGTACACATTAAAGAACGTAAATGCATGTAACCATGCATCGAGCTGTAGCTCAAATGGTATGGTCATTCCTCGTCTTTGGATGTAGTCTAGGTTTCAAAAAGCTTTTTTGGAGGCAAAATTATCAATTTAATACTTTCATATAGTTCGTTCGAATGTGGAAAAAAAAAATGTAAGATCTTTCGTGTATATAGGCATATAAATAACTTGTACCGTTCGTCAAATTTTGTTGTTGCTGCCGAATCAATAATGAAGCTTACTTCTTTCCAGATCTCTTGCTTCAAGTTATCGGATTCAATTCCCAAGTTTTCTAAAGAGAGGTCGCCGCTAACCGGAAACACCTTCCTTGATATAAATTGACTATAGTTTTCTCCCCAATTCTCCTTTAAAAGCTTGAATAACTCCGTGCCTATGATCTTGCATCCACACATAGAGACCATCTTATGCATGGCATACATTAAAATTGTAATAAAATAAAAATGAATCAATCTATATTTTCTAGCAAGCTTACCTCATCATAAAAGCGTTGGGTTGCAGATTTTGTGCTCGTGGTTCGTATAAGAAGGTAAAGCTTCTTCACATTGGGTTGAATCCTTAGTATTTTCTCCACCATAACTACAATATATAGTCAAGAACAAAGTTAATGTTAGTTTGAAAATCAACACATTTACAAACAATGAATTAATACAAATTAAATGACGCGGATATCATGTGAGGGATTTAATTAAGAGAGAGAGAGACTCTTGGCGAGAAATCCAGTGGCTCCCGTGATTAAAATGCTCTTTCCCTCGAAGAACCATGCCTTGCTACCCACTTCCATTCGATCAAAATTTTGCAGAAATGAAAGAGGGAACCAAGAATCTCTAGAGAATGAAAGTGAAAGAGGGAACCAAGAATCTCTAGAGAATGAAAGTACTTGAGGAAAAGGCTTGTCGTCTCGCTCGGTATTTATATTATAAGTGATTAGTGTTGAATATTAAACACACGTAATATTAGTAGCACAAGTATGCAATAACGGAATATTGAACTCCAAGATAAAGAATGTACTTGAGCAAACGCAAAATTAAGGCATACCCCATGCGGCCCACGCTCAATACTTGTACTCCAACTTAGATTTTCGACCCTACAGAATAAGAGTGTGTTTACTAAGGGAGCGGCTATTTACAAAGCACATAAGTGTTAAGTATAATATACAATTACATATAATATATATTTTTTTTAATATTTACTAACTTTAGAATACTAATGTTCCTAATTTATCCTCTCTTAAAATAACAATATTATTCCTACTACACAAATTAAAAATTCATTTAATCATGTTTTATTTTTTGCCTCACTTGATAAATCATTATCCCCAAACACGGTCGTAATTCCTGTTTCAATTCCTCCGATAATCTGACAGCTTCTCCGACATTCAAATCCTCGAAAGTCATTTTAGAGAATCAAGATGTGAGAAATTGAAAATAAAGATGAAGATCATGAAGTGAAACTCCATTATCGAATTAATTATGCTAATCTAAATGAACTAAAACTTACAATTCTAAAAAAGGAGGGAGGGGGTATAGAGTAGAAGTTGCGGTAGGACCCTAATTGAAAATTTTGATTAGAAAATTCAGAGGAAAACCTAGGGCAAGAAAGAATCTTTATCACAACGAACAATTTGTTCCTCCTGGCCTCCTGTTTTAACTAACCCGATACCCGATTGAGAGCAGTTTTTTATACGTTTACAAACATAGGATAGGGAGTATAAGCTTAGTTTTCTCCTTTTTGCGCAGAGAGGGAAGGGAGCAATCATATAGAGAATTAGGGTTGAAAATAGGTTTATTTATAATTGCGTATTATATTAAGTATTTATGAAGTTATTTATAATTTTGTTATTTTGTTATTTAAAAGGGTATAAAAGACTTTTAATAAAAAAAAATTGTAACAAAATTTTGTGTATTAAACTAAGCATTTGTGTGCTTTGTAAATAATCGCTCCCGTTTACTAAACATATTTTTTCCATTAAATTTGAAAAATGTTTAAAAACGATGTTCATTATGTTAGTTTCAAAAATATCATTTTTTCTTTCATACGTATTCTTTTTACGTGCCTCTATATCAATCTTAATATCATATCAAATAGCACATCAAATTATAACTATCACTCTCTCTCTTTCTCTCTCCTTCACTATTTAAATTTTAAAGGGCAAATATGTAATTTAGATTTTTACCAAAAATAAAACCAAATCAAAACTAAAATAAAACAAAAATAAAACTATACCAAAAATTAACTATATACATGCACCCTAAGTGTCGATTTTGAGTTTTTTTTTATAGAAAATTAATTAAAAATATTGACACATAAACAATATTAGTAGCACAAGTACTTTTTTTTTTTATCCAAGGGGCATGATAAGAGATCCAACCTGAGACCTTACACAAGTATATGATCATATGGATAAATTAAACTCCAGAAAGAGAAAGTACTTTACAAACATAACTAAAGCCCGTCATGAACGAGTATTTAAAGGTTGAATTGATCATCCGAACAAGAAGAATTACGTCAAAAAATTAGGATACGTTCTAAGTTAGATGTTTAGTCCACTCAAAATAAACGTTAAAATATGTTTCGTTTCAAATGTTAATTTAGATGACCTGACATTCTTTTGAGATTAATTTTTCTTAAATTTTAACACTCACTTTGAGATAGGAGTAGCAAATTTCTGCTTTCATATTTGGTTCTTGATAATTTGATATATTTTAGTTTCAAATTTCGAATTATTCAATTTATTTTATGATATATACAACCAACCAAATTGATACCCGAGCCCTATTCAAATGTCAAAGGTCGAAACTTCAAGATGTGACAAGTGCCCTAGCACAATGCAGTTTCAGTTTTAATGAAACTTTAAGGTGCTTCTGTTGTGCGCAGCGGCGGAAGCCTCCTGGCGCGAAAACAACAATGGCCGAGCAATCTCCAAAAGGGAGCGAGATCAAACAAACAATCCTTCAATCTCGTCCTTACGAGATACCCCACAACAGCGTCTCTTGGAGCAATATCACCAACCCCTCGAGGGTACGATCACCAACCCGGTCAGCACGTACTCTTCAAGAAGAATAATCCAACAGCACACCACACACTCACACAAACTGAAAGTAAAGGAGACACAAGAGATTTACGTGGTTCGGCCAATTACCAGCCTACCTCCACGGAGAGCTACCAACTTCACTAATTTAAGAATAACAAAGTACAAAGTTTCCTTGTGTGTATACCCAACACAAGATCCCTTACCTACCCAGATAAGCCCTTTGTACACCCACACTCAAATTACCCAGTGAAATTATAAACTCTCACCTCTATCTCGCTCTCCCCCTTGACTGGACTACTATTGTCTCACCACAATATATGAACTTCTTCTTCAAGGTGTATCCCATACCAAGACCATCTCAACCCCTTTTATACTTAGCGAGATAGACTCTTGATATGCCTCATTTATTGTCTTGTTCCCAAGTCCAAAGCACATTTGGAAACATGCACGCAATAGATGTTCACCAGCCAAGCCACATTCATTGCTTCTCAT
The DNA here is from genome assembly GCA_028566635.1 of Lobelia cardinalis. Lineage (NCBI taxonomy): Eukaryota > Viridiplantae > Streptophyta > Magnoliopsida > Asterales > Campanulaceae > Lobelia > Lobelia cardinalis. The sequence goes on along the minus strand of JAOWAN010005932.1, from coordinate 3,569 downwards.
TGGGAGGATGAATCATAACAGCTTCTGCTTTCATATTTTATACTCATAAAAGTTTAATTATTTCTTATTTAATTTTTTGACAAGATTAAACCGAATCTTTCGATAATTATAAAATATACTCCCTCCGTTTCGATTTAATTGTTCGACATATTGTGAGAATTTTATGTTGCTTTTAGAACAATTAAAACGAAACGGAGAGAGTATTAGACAATCCCGGTGGTAAGCCATTAGGCATCAAATAATTATGTGACACCATATCTAACATCTTTATATCAAATAATACTCCTAAAAATATCAAAGCATATCCAACATATATATTTAAATTAATATTTAAGTCTTATAATTAATAATGCTTACTATCACTGACCTACAATCCAATTTAGCGATGATTGTGATTGCAGCTCTGCCTTTGATTATCATCCAAAATGATGCTAGAGATCATAATAATCAATTATAGGTGATAAGTGACAGTGATTGAAAAATTGATGGTCCATTTTTGGAATAATTATTTCATGCAAAGAGTTATCAAATTTAAACACTTTTTTTGCCAATTAAAGTTAAACAAGCTTCCTTCATAAAATAGTAACCAAAAGTGTTTAAATTTGGTAGACCATATCATTCACCCTTTCCATATTTTAATTTCCTCCACTTTTGGTGATCGAAAGGAAGTTGTTATATCGAGTGTCTAGACATTCCTAGTAACGAGTGTTACTTTTCTTAAAAAATAAACATAAAGATTGTGAATTATAAATATGGTATATAATATGATTAATCATGTTCATAATTTATAATTTTTATATTCATTTTTTTAAAAAAGTGACACTTCTTATAAGAAATGTTTAGATGCTCGGTATAATTTCAATTGAAAGGTGATACTATTAAGTTATAATGATTATTAAAAAAAATCATTTATCTAAATAGCGCCTAAAGGGATATGAATGCCTAATTAAGCAAAACATGCATGTTGGGGTTTGGATATGGACATATTTTTAAACTAGAGCAAACTGCAAAAAGGTAATTTGTTTTTTCCTTTTTTTCGTTTTTTTTTTTTTTTTCGGTTCCAATGGGACATGAGAAGGGATCGAAGCCAAGTTCTACCGCTGAGCCACCCCTTAGATTCTCACAAAAAATTAATTTGCACCGTCAACCCAATGCTCCTCTTGTGATTTAGCCATTATACAATGTCTAACTCTTGTGTCAAAATTCATGCTTCTTGTAAGAATAACAATAACAAGATCATTTTAAATTTTAATTCATTAAATAAAAAAAATCATTAAATTTTTATAATTTATATATTATTAAATTAATAATTACATAAAATAAAAATATTAATATAAAATAAAAATAAAGAAACCCAAACCCATTGCAAATATTTATTTCTTAATAAAAGAAGCTTAGACATGCACACGATAATGGAAAACGAAATATGTATCATATATAAACAATTTCGTGAACCACGCACTTTACACAATAAATATATATATTCCACATTTGTTGTTAAGAAAAATTGTTTAACTTTAATTGGCAACAAAAGTGATTGAAAATTTGATGGATCATTTTGCATATTGTAGAAAACTCAACGCATATCATCATGATCACTTTTTTAAGAAAAAATATTACTACTCTTGCCAATAATTATTGCATTTCCCTTATTTGTATTCTTAATCTAGTTGCAAACAATTTTAAAGCCTTATAATTTAAATCACATTAAATATTACATTTTTGGGGATCGCAAATTATAACGAGCGCCTAGGCGCTTGATGCTAGGAATGCCCATTTTTTTTTTCTCAAATGTACATAAAGACTATAAATTACGTATATAATTTATGTGCATTTTATATTCATGTTATGTACATAATTTATAATCTTTATGTACATTAAAAAAAATACGCTTTTAGGCGCTCGATTTCAGAGGCGGAGGGGGGGGGGGCTGGAGGGGGCTGAAGACCCCTCCGTCTCGAGATTTTTCGTGATTTAGGACTACTGCAGG
>JAOWAN010005717.1:0-21029 GCA_028566635.1 Lobelia cardinalis | reverse complement strand
GTGGGCTTTGGTAGATCGAGGGATGCTTCTTTGTTGTGGAATTGTGCCGTATTCAGTTTATTTTGGAATATCTGGATCGAGAGAAACTCTCGGATCTTTAAAAATCGTGAGTTGTCGCTTTCATTGTTGTGGGAAAAGATTACTGTGCAATTTTCTTTATGGGCTAGGAGTTTTGACGCTTTTCCGGGTTTGTCTTTGGGAGATTTATTTAGCTAGAGATAGGAAAGCTGCTATAGAGTAATTTCATGTGTATCCGCTGTTGATGGATGTTTTTGATGGATTTCTTGTCCACCTTTCTTTGTACATTCTTAACCTATTAATAATATTCTTCTTTTATCCAAAAAAAAAAAAGTAAACATAGATCAGGCGGTAATTTGTTAAATTGAAACTTTCATAACCTAATATCTCATTCCCGCAAGGCAGATGACCTCTCCGCCGGTGACTTTCTCCATCTTTCTTTCTCTTTCCCTTCCCCCCTCTCTATCTTTCTCTCTCTTCGTCGCTACTCTTTCTCAACCACGAGGCAAATCGGCAGTTCTTTTTTAGGTCAAAACTGTGCCCAGCGCCTAGGCGCACCTAGGCCCAAAAGCTGCGCCTGCCTGAGCCTAGCGCCTAGGCGCGCCTTTAATAACTATGATTCCAACTATCAACGAATTCCCAGAATTTTAGGCGGGTTGGGGATTATAATTCTTTTCTCAAGGGATTTTGAGCTTAAAGATTCCACTGACTTGTAAAAAGTGGGCCTAGCCCTTACAACGTTACAAAGAACTTTAGGACATTATAGGCTTATAGCTGTCCTTGGATTGGATGAATAATATCATTGATCAGATCATTGAATCATTTATTTCTCTTGTTTTTCTTAATGTTGAAATCTGTTCAATTTTGATTTTTACACAATCTCACGAGCCTCTTATCCATTCCCATTCAATCACGGCGGGTGGATTACACTCCTTTCCTTAAGAGGAACCTTGCTGAGTCATCAACGGAGGAGTGGTCTATCCTTGATGGATATTGAAATAATAGATTCATCTCATACTCAACTATTTAGAAAAAAAGGTTGTCTGGATAGCTTGTTTGGGAGATTTTTGAAAGGGAATGTAGAGTAATTTTTTAGTCAGTTCCTTGTTTGTATATGGTATAGTTTGTACCTCTCTAGTTTACACATTTCTAGTGTATTTCTGCTTCTTAATGTATTTTTGGTTATCTATACAAAAAACAAAAAAAACACTAGATGTAAATTATTCCTCCGAGAATTGAATGGTTAGGGGGTGATGAACTTACTTGACAATGGTGCGGTTGAGATGGATGGATTATGGATATGAGTCATCTAAAATACTGAAGAAAGCTGGGCATGGAGAGTAAATATTGGTTCCTTGATTAGAATGCTTGATTAGTGAGAAGTTCATTCTCCCGAGAAGTTTGGTATGGTGAGAGCTTCAAGCCCGTTTTCTTCATTGCCTGAGAGATAAAACACTTGCCTCCACTTCTTATATTCCTACCTTAATAGCTGCTAGCATTAATCCCTCCAAATGATGTTCATTGACTCGATTTAGGAGCATTGATTAGTGAACTGCTCTTTTGCTCTTACAGTGATATTCTCTTATCCAATCCAAAACTTTATGTTGCATGAAGTTTGTCAGTAGGACTGTATGAGCAAATATGAGGAGTAAAACTTATCTATTTTCATTATACAAATTACATATAAATAAAGGCCAAGGGAACTAAACTATGAAGGTTAGCTATACAAAATTAATCCCCTGATTCTACCAATCATCTAACCTAAATCCCTTGATTAGGGCAGTAGAGAATCTCCTATATTACTGTAGAATATTCGGTATAGATTTACCAAATATTGTCCTCTCTGACACTCCCCATCAAGCTGGCTTGTAAATAGTCTCCATTGCCAGCTTGCCAACAAGAAAATCAAATTGTTAGGTATGCAGTCCATTGGTAAGGATGTCAGCTACATAAGGACAAATCAGAATAGTCTCAAGTTTCTCCTTGATGAAGTGTTGGTCAAATTCAATGTGCTTTGTTAATTGTTATATGGTGCGGACTGGATTATGAGCAATCAAAATGGCTGCCTTAATGTTGCAGTAACTTTCATGGGAAGTGAAAAAACTTCTTTAAGTTTTCTAAGAACCTCTTGATCCATATTGCCTCATAAATCCCTTGTGCCAAGGGCCTAAATTCAATTCAGCTCTACTTCTTGCAACATTTTCTTTTTTACTCCTCTAAGTGGCAAAATTTCTTCCAACAAATGGCAGTATCCCGATGTTGAGCGCCTGTCAAAAAATGTTCCAAGTCCAATCAACATATTTAAAAATTTCCACTTGTATACTATTGCACTTTCTAACCATCAGACATTTCCAGGTCTGCCTTTTAGGTACCTTGGTAGTTGGTATTCTATAGGTAGCTTTAAAGTCTCTTGTCCCGGTGAAGACCACACTTAGGGCGAATGCTATATCACGACGAGTATGTGACAAATAAATTAATCTCCTCACCAATCGCTGAAGCTTCTCCTTTCAATCACATATTCAGCCTTGGCGAGACTGAGTTTCAGGTTGGCTTTTCAGAGTCTCGGCAATTTTGTACGCCAAAAGTCCTGTCTCCTCAAACCCGATCAAACAACCTGCTCAAAGCTTCCATGACAACGTGGAGTCTTATAAGGGGTTTTGAGGTTGGCGAAAATGGGAACTCTCGAGTTGTCACTTCATATTTGCTATTTGCAGATGATACCTTGTTATTTTGTGGGGCAGAGGCGGATCCTTGGGGCTATATAAGACAGATTATGTTATTTTTCCAGGACGTCTCCGGGCTTACGATTAATGTCGCAAAGAGCGAGATTATTCCGTTAGGTGCTGATGACAACGTGGAGGACCTTGCTATTTTTTTGGGGTGTAAGGTTGGCAGCCTGCCATTGAATTACTTAGCGCCACCATTAGGGGCATCCTATAAAAACACAGCATATTGGAATTCGGTAGTGGAGAGATTTGAACGGAGGCTTTCGAGTTGGAAGAAACAATATCTTTCTAAAGGAGCTCGACTTACTTTAATCAAAAGCACTTTGTCTAGTTTGCCGACTTACCTTATGTCCTTATTTGTGATTTCAGCTTCAGCAGTAGGTAGACTGGAGAAATTAGAGAGGGATTTTCTGTGGGAAGGATCAACAGTGGAGAGAAAATTTCATCTAATTAAATGGAGAACAGCGTGCTCCAACCTGCAATCCGGAGGCCTAGGGATTAAGGATCTCGGCCGTTTTAATGAGGCTTTACTGGGGAAGTTGTTATGGAGATATTTGGTTGAAAGGGAAGCCACTTGGAGAAGAATAGTGGTTTAAGTAAATATGGTGAAGGCCAGCATTTTTGGTAACCTAACTAGGTGTCCACTTCACATGGATTGGGGGTCTGGAAAGGCATATACGAAGTATGGTATTGATTTAAAGAACACATTCAGTTTAAGGTGGGAGACGGTTCAAGTATTCGCTTTTGGGAAGACAGGTGGTGCGGTGAGAAAGGATTTTCCCAAATCTCTTTGCAATAGCAGCGAATAAGGAGGAGTTAGTCAGTTCAGCAGTTTATTTCCAGAATCACAACCTAGTTTGGAATCCCTCTTTTCGGAGGATTTTTCACGATTGGGAGCTAGAGTCAGTAGCAAAGTTTTTTGAGAAATTATAACTGCGTGTTTAGACGACAGGGGTGGAGAGCAGCAATCTGAAAGGATACTAGAGGAGGAATATTCTGTGCAGTCATACTACAAGCTTATCCTTCAGGGCAATGCGGACCATTTTCCATGGAAAAACATTTGGAAGTCCAAACCCCCTTTGGGAGTGGCTTTTTTTTGCATGGGCAGCAGCGAATGGGGTAATTTTAACAGGAGAAAACCTTAGAAAATGTCAGGTAATGCTTAGTTCTTTTGAAAGTTTTGAGAATGAAGCTCTGCCTGTAGGTAGACTTAAGGTGTCTACACTTCATACTTTGTTTTTGTGGATTATGGAGGCAGTGCCTAGCTCTTTTGAAAGTTTTGAGGAATTTGTGCAGAGTTTGGCTATAGTATAGGTCCTTTTTGGCCTATTGACCTCCTCTGTACATGGGTTACACCCCCTTTGGTGCCGTAGTTAATGATGCCGATTTTACTTGTAAAGAAAAAGTTCTGTCTCCTAAGTAAATCAAGGATGTATTTCCTTTGATTGACGAAAGTACCTTTTAGAAAATAGTAGAGATTAAGACTGCAATCTTCGATGTCAAAATCTTCTGCTAATTTCTTCTTTAACTTAGCTAATTCTTCAAGATCATCACTTGTCAAAATTATACCATCCACGTAAACAAATTAAAACTGCAAGCTTTCCTTTTCTCAGTATGTTTATAAATCATAGTGTGGCCTGTATGGCTTTGGTGATAGCCATAACTTACCACTTTCCCAAATCGTTCAAACCACGCTCTTGGGGACTACTTGAGGCCATATAAAGACTTCGTAAGTCTGCAAATTTAATCTTGACGTACAGCTTTTCAAATCCCGGTGGTGGACTCAAACACTTCTTCATCTGAATCACCATTGAGAAAGGCATTCTTTACATACCAGCTGAAATTAACTACAAGAGACAATAGAACACGAATAGAGTTGATCTTAGCTATTGGGGCGAAAGGTTTCTTGGTAATCAGTACCATCTGTTTAAGTAAACCTCCTAGCCACAATTCTCGCTATATATCTTTCTACACTTCCATTAGCCTTGCATTTCACTGTAAATACCCATTTGAACTCGACTGTTTTTTGGTTTTTGGGTAGTTCCACACTCTCCCCATGTCCCATTTTTCCTCAGAGCATTCATCTCTCCGTTTGTGCTAATTCCACTTTAGGTCATTAAGTGCCTCCTGAATATTTGTTCGAACAAGCATATTAGAGATTTCTTATGTAAATGCTTTATGACTTTGAGAGAGTTTATCATAGGATATGTATATTGCAATTGGGTGATCAGTGGAAGAGAGATTCCCTTTTCTAAATGCTATAGGAATATTAAGATCAGAGTTCTCAGCAAGTTCATGAAGAATAGGAGCAAACGTATCAGTATGAGAGGTGTCAAAGATATATACCTGAAGTGTTTACAGGTTCATTACACGGCACATCTAATTGACTTGGTGCCATGGAGATAGTGGCTCTCTACTTTTTTGCTGAATTTCCCTCCTTGAATAAACATGAAGCTCAGATTCATGTCCCTAGGATTGCTTCGTAGTATCTCTCCCCCGATCGAGGACTTAACAATGCTTGGGAGGATGGTATTAGTAGTAATTGTCTTCCTATCATTAAAATTTGTTTTCATAGAATTCAGACAGTGGCGAATCCAAGGTATAAGGTTAGGGTGTGCGAAATTCATTGACATAAATAATTTAATAAAAAAATTAAACAAGCAAGATGTAGTGGAAATTTTGGTGCTTTTCATTCGTCACCATCTTCAAATTTAAAATGAATTTCATATCTACGATAAACAATATCAATTTTTAGAATTATACCCCCATAACAACAAAACTAATTTGACCCTTACACCTCCTTGATATAAAGGCAACTTCCTAACAACTACATCAGAAACGTCTTTGTGCATTTGTCACGCGTTAATACATAAGTATCAATTCGGTAAGAGTTTTTTTTTTTTTTTTTTCTAATCTGTAGGTTTTTTTTCTTCAAAATCCCAGGTGCATCATCTGCCTAACATGGGCATATACTACATCCACCACTGGTTTCAGAGGCTACAATTTTAGTTAGAGTTGGAATGATATCCCAACAGTTTCCTTCACATTGTTTCTCACCCTAAAGGAAATCGTTTTGGGAATAAGGTTGATGTTTAAGAAATGAAACATTCATAGAGACCAAGTTTTCCTGGTTTTTGGATTGATGCATTTGTACCCCTTTAATTTGGAGAGCATCCTAGGAAAGCACACTTTTCAGCCCTCGAATCTAGCTTTGAATGTCCCTTACCGGCTAAGCGGGCATAACCAGTACAGCCGAAGATTTTTAGGGGCATATGTGAAAGAATACGATTGTTAGGAAAATTTCTTTTAAGACACTCAAGAGGTGTAATATAGTTTGAAGCTCGAGTTGCTATCCTCTTAATCACATAGCATGTTGTTTAAACTGCTTCTCCCCATAGAAATTTAGGGACATTCATAGAAATCATAATGGCTCGAGACACCTCTAATAGATGTGTTTTTTCGCTCAGCTAGACCATTTTGCTGGGGTGTATGTATCCACATTAGTACACCGGTCATGGATACCCTTTTTTAAAAAACTTTTCAAGAATTTCATTAAAGTACTCAGTGCCATTATCTGTATGTAGAGTTCCAACTTTCACTTGAAACTGGGTTTCAATCATTGTATAAAAGTTTTTGACAAGTTCTCAACCTCAGATTTTTCTTTCATTAAGTAAACCCAAAATAAACGAGTATGATCATCAATAAAAGTCGCAAACCATTTTATTCTAGAAAAAGTTTGGATCCTTGAGGGACCCTAGACATCAGTATGAGTTGAATAAAATGGTCGTGAAGGTTGATATGGCCTTGACGAATAAATAGATCTGTGACATTTTGCTAAGATGCAATTTTCGCAATGAAACAACAATCCAATCCACGAAATAAGGTAGGAAACAAAATTTGAAGATAGGAAAAACTAGGATGGCCTAACCCATAGTGCCAAAGCATTATTTGATCCTTAATAGGAATAGAACTGATACTACTTAAACCCCGAGCAATATGTCTTTGGATTCTTCATCTTTAGTATAATAGAGACCTTCTACCATCTTAGCACTGCCAATCATCCTCCCTCCTGAATTACGCAATGAGATTCAAAGAAGTGTTAATTAGAATCTTTGGATAGCTTACTTATAGATAGGAGGTTACATGCAAGTTTGGGTACATGAAGGACATATTTTAGGAATAATGTATTTGATAAATTTATCAAACCTTTGGCAGCAATTGGAGAATATGAACCATCGGCTATACGGACTTTTTCATGACCGGAACAAGGAATATAGGTATCAAATAAATTAGAAGAGCTTGTCATATGATTGGAGCTACCCTGATCTTTTTAAGCAAAAAATGAAAATTATTAAACCTTAGCCACCTTCTACCATGTGGAACGTTGTTTTTGAGTCTACCACCCTAACCCTCAATAAGAACTACAAAACCGCCTCATCTTCCCATTCAGTCCAGATGACTACCATTGAATTGAGAAAATTTCTTGCGCTGGTCCCAATCAGTCAGCATGTACCTTCGAGGTAAAGGAAAAATTGGCTACCTCGATGGAGGAGGACATTAGCTCCATTCGACTTGGGACGCAGAGAATTCTATGGTGATGATATGGTTGGTGAACTCAATGGAGGAGGACATTAGCTCCAACTATGTGTTACCACACTCCTAAGGAGCTTTGGGACAAAATCAATGAAATGTACTCACATTTGGGAAACCAATCACGTAAGGTTAGGTTACCAATTCATCCAAAAAGCTTAAACTGGTAAATAGTGACACAAGTACGGATATAAAGCTAACACTCTCTCTCACGCGTGACCCGCTCACTCGTGGAGAGTTAAATCAAGATGCCTCGACGGGGGCATCATAAACCAAACAGGGTGTTGACACTTTGCACTCGCAAATTCACAATAACATGGCTAACAAATTCAAGTGGGGTGATTTGAACACAAGACCTTGCCAAACTAGAGCTCTCATGAGCAAATATGAGCTGAACTAGCTATGTGACGAGATTGAACGTGTGATGAATGGCTTTTGGTGGGACGATACCGATGAAGGGAGGAAGATTCACCGGTGTTCTTGGTCTAAAATGTGTGCGCCGAAAGGTAGAGGAGGCTTAGGCTTCCGGAAAATTCACGACTTCAACCTCGTCCTCATGGGTCGCCAATGTTAGAGACTAATCACTGTTCCGGATGCTCTGTTGACTATGGTTTATAAGGCCAAATACTTTCCTAATTCTGATTTTCTTAATGGTGGTCGGTCGTCAAAGCAAAGTACAATATGGTCTTGTCTTTTGGATGCTAAATCGCTTCTTGCTACCGGTTGTAGACAGTATATTGATGACGGAACAAGAGTCCGTATTATGACTGATCTGGAACTTCTCCCTAGTAAAGCAAGCAGCTAATAGGCTAGTCGATGCTTCGGTTGCCCTCGCTGGATCTACAACATCCTTCATCCTGCTCTGATCCAAATCTTGTTGATGCTAATGTGAGTTCACTTTTCCACCCGAATAGCAGGTTCTGGAATCAGCAACCTGTTCTTGTATCTTTTCCAAAATCTGAGGTGGAGATCATTTTGTCTATCTTGTTAAGCTCCTTAAATTTGAAAGAAGGTTGGTTCCGGCTCCCTGATAAGAAAGGGAGGTATACAGTCCGAATGGCCTATCATTTGCAACGTCGTGAATCCTATGTGGCCCTGCCCACAGATAAAATTTGGCAACGAATCTCAGCTGTTGATGTCCCGGGTAAAGTGCGTTTATTTCTTTGGAGGGCGTGTCATAATTTGCTCCCTACTCGTGATCTTCTGCAGCAGCGTAGAGTGGACACCTGTATCACTTGTCCGGTTTGCTCGGCTGAAAATAAATTGGCCTTTTATATCATGGTAAACTGTGAAGTAGCAAGAACTGTTTGGCTGCCCTTAGCCGTGCACTTGCCTGCAGCAAGTGCTGATGTCTTTGTTACTTGGCTGGGAGATATTTTTGAAATGAATTTTAAAGATAATAGGGAACGAATTGCAATGACTTGTGGCATAATAGGAACGAAAATATGTGGAAAAACAAAACTGCTACACGGGTGGAAATTTTAGCCTGGAGTGCTGGTGTCTTTCTGCAGTGGAAAGAGGCTCAGTAGTTGTCTCAACGGCCGACATAAACGACACAGAACAGAAGCATTGAGAAGTGGCGCAAACCATCAGTTGGCAAACAACCGGGGTGTTTTGACTCAACGACCATGGAAGCCATATGTTTACGAGAAGTCCTCAGGATTAAAGATTTGCACTTGGAAGATATCAATCTCGAAACGGATTATTAGTTGGTCTCTCTTGCTCTCAATTCGAAAGAGAAGGACGTGTCCCGTTTTGGTTCTGTAATTGACGATTGTCGTGATCTCTTGTTCGAGGTTTCTTGATCCTTTGTGTTAGTTTTATCAAACGTTCAGCGAATGGAGTCACTCATTGCATAGCTAGGGCCTCTTATTCTATGTATGGATGTACCTCTTGGCATGACTGTGTGCCTCGTTTTATCTCTGATGCTATTGATTTGATTGAATAAAAGTCCTTTTATTTTAAAAATAAAAATAAAAAATGGGACTACAAGGAAACTAAACTAGGAAGGGGCTAGCTATACAAAATCAATTCCTTGATTCTATCAATTATCTAAACCTCAATCCCTTGATTAGGGCATTTAAGAATCTCCTATATTTACAATAGAGCATTGAGTATATATTTACCAAATATTCTCCTTTCCAACAAACTGGCAATGGGGTTAGCTATACAAAATCAATTCGTTGATTCTATCAATCATCTAAACCTTAATCCCTTGATTAGGGCATTTAAGAATCTCCTATATTTACAATAGAGTATTGAGTATATATTTACCAAATATTCTCCTTTCCAACAAACTGGCAATGGGGTGGGTATCCTTTCTACCATCCCCATCTCCAACTGAATTTCAACCCCCCTATCCTCCCCAATAGTTCTTGCTCAAATATGAGTCCCACAGCAAATAGAGAATTATGGAATCCTCGAGATTTTTCTCATTTTCTTTTTTCGTTACTTATAGAACAGGAAATTTAATATAAACTATTTGATGTTAAAAGAATTTGAAGCTGAATCCCACGCCTAGAGAGCTTTTCAAATTTCATTATACGTGATCAAAGTACAAACTTCCGATCATATGGAGGACTTAATCAAGTCCACAAAAATGTAGATGACTATCAAGGGCACATAGTAATTTGACATCACAAAACACAAATTTTCTATTTCAGTATTGTTCTATATATACTTCATGTAGAATGTATATATACTATATTTACGGGAAAAAGGTGGTAACATACGAGGCGTGGTGTAATGGAGCAGGGAAGGAGTTGGGGCATGATAGTTGATACTATGCTAATTCCATGACCACCCTCACCTCACGTTCTTTTACCCAAGTATTCTCCATTATACCCTTTCATAGCCGATGAAATCAGTTATAATCATCGGTTTCTGGGTGGTACCTCGGGTGAATATTCCATTATGATGCATAAGAAGGTAATTGCTTGTGTGGTAAGTCATGGTAAGCTAGCTGTCTTATTGACGGGCTATGCCTGAGAAGCGTTGGTAAATTCCTCTTTATTGTCTGGGGCAGAGAAGTAATGCTGATTCGCAGCTTCCAGATGATTCCATTATTTTGGTCTTGGATGCCCTTGTAATAGATAAAACAAAACATCGTGTTGGGAATTCTGGTTTTCCCAGTTATGCTGCGTATAAACTCATTAGCTTATAATATCCTCTCTAATATTTGTTCTTAATATTCAGACCATGTAACTGTGAACTTTGCCAGAAGTGGTGGGCCTGGAGGTCAAAATGTCAACAAAGGTTCGGTAACTTCTTGCATTTTCAGTAGATTGAATTTTGTTTCCCTTCTATTTTGAGTTGCAAGTCTTCTGACTTCAGTTCTTATTTCCCCTGCTTTTATCCTGGAGACTGTATTCCTCACATTTATCATGTGCTTCTCAGTTAACACCAAGGTGGATATGCGTTTCAATGTCAAAAATGCATATTGGTTGAGTGACAGGGTCAGGGAGAAGATTTTGCAGATGGTTAGTTACTGCTATTCTTGCTGTTCTTTTCTTATTGAGGCATGGCGGGCAGCCAAATGCATGTTGACAATTAATGCACTTTGGGAAGGCTTGGCGGAATTACGAATGAAAAAAGTCTTAGCTGTGAATGCGTGATTGATTTGATAGTCAAGAGTCGTCTGTTTTGCCTGGGGTACTTGATTTTTGAAAACGCTTAATTTGGTTATGTTTTCTGTGTGCATTCTACTACTCTTGCATTTGTAAATGGTGATGTTCAGTTGAGTTTTTACCATGGTTCTGCTGCCCAGATGCTTTGTACTCATCTTCCCTTTCGAATTCCAATGGGATCTGAGAGACTCTTTTTGCATATCTATGTTGCTTGTTGCGAACTGAAAAACTCAAGCTTCTGCTTCAATCATATTCGCTTTCTGTATATTCTTACTGCTGCTTTGCCATAGTATTCTTTTGCTATTTTGCTATTAATATTTTTCTTCCTTATTTTTCCAGTATATATATCTTTTTACTCCAAGTGGTCTTTGAACTATATCAAGTCTTTTGAGACAACTATTGCAAGCCTCCTTACCATTAATATTATGCCATGCTAGGAGAAAAACCGTATCAACAAGGATGGGGAGCTTGTAATTTCTTCGACAAAGACTAGAACACAGCAGTTAACTTCTGCCCCCTGCTCCACTTATTCATTCATCCGTGAGTTATTTTGTAGTACCCATTTTTCTAATGGCAAAGCGAATTTAGTTACGTTATACTGCTCTTCTTCAGGGGCAACATCCAGGATGCTTTAGAGAAACTACAGGTACTAATGCTAGAATCATAGTTACGGCCCTTGCGGGTAAATAGTGATATGTGATATGTCAACTGCTGCAAGCTGTTCTTTCTTTCACTGTCAAGTGGCATGCTAGTTGTTGTTTCCTTACTTTCTAACTCAACAATACCATTTGACATGATATCATTTAAGCGTTATAGTTTAATGTAATAGGCAATCATTGAGGCTGCTTCTTACGTTCCACCTCCTCCTTCTGAAGAACAAAAGAAGAAAATTGCCAGAATGTAAGTCCTTTATCAGTAATTTTCCTCCCAGTCTTTTCAACTTTCTTGTGTGGAACATTAAGTGCTCTTGTATTGTCTAGGGTTTCAGCTTTAACAAGTTACACTATCATTTTTTGTTTTGCAAAGAGCTGCTATTGCAGACGAGAAAAGGCAGCTGAACAAGAAGGCCTTGTCACAAAAAAAAGCTCTTAGAAGAAGCCGTGATAGTTATGATTGATCGATCAACATGATTTGAAAGCATGTGAGATTCACTTCCACAACTTGCAATGATCTTCATGCACCTCTTAGCGATTTACACCTTCATTTGACTGAAGGGATTGATGCCAAGTTTCAGAAGTACTCGACGGAAACAAATAGTCCTCAAACTTAAAACTCTCCTGGATAGCAAGGTTCAACAAGGAAGAACATTAAGTGTCGTTTATTGTAAAAAGAGTTTTGTAGTACACAATGCCTTTCGTCATTTATGATTATGGAAGGTACCAAGATCCTAAACTTAGATTAAATAGTTATACACCTGCATTTAGTCCCCCTCTTCCATTTTATTTAGCCCTCCCTCTCTTATTATTTCTATATAATTTAGTATTTATTATAGTTTGTGTGAATATTCTTATAAGCATAAAAGAAGTATGCCTATTAATATCCAAAAAAAAAATATCGGGGCGCTGCCCCTGAAATTCCGCAATCTTTCGCCCCCCATTTGAAAAATTCCTGGTTCCGCCCCTGGTGATTATGTTTTTTTCTTTACTTTTTTTAAAAAAAAAATTTGTTACTCTTTTTTAAATGTGGGTACTTTGGTCAATTTACAGATTTTTATTAAAAATTTTGGATGGGCATTAATAAGATTAACGTCAAGGGAGGCTTTTCCTTACGAAAAAAAAATATGTGGAACTCATCCCTAAAATCCGATAACTAAGGGGTCGTCCAATTTTTCCCTCAAAGAAATGAAGTGGGTTTTGAATCTGGATTTCGATAAGCTCTACACACGTCTTTTACCCAGATGAAGTCAATACTACACAATCTTATCTATTAGGAAACACCTATATCAGCTTCCGGCGAGGCGCTGACAAAAAGCTCCACATTATCTCAACGTGTATGCTTGTGCGTGCGAGTGTTATGGCCTGGGATTGAGTCAGTGTGAAATTCATTTGGTGACTCTATCTACAATTATCCTAGGGCCCAAAATGAGAAATAGGGGGGGGGGGGGGGGAAGGAAAAACTTGAAAAGTATTTTCCAATCGTATAAAACTACACTTTCTAATACTTTTTTTCAATTTTAATTTTTTTTATCAATTAAATTTAATTAGGAGCAGGTATTTATAAAAATCAATAGCTTAGAGTTAGGAACGTAATGGTTTGATTTGGTTCTACTTAGACAAAAAATCATAAGCAGAACATTAGTTTATCGATTCCTAAAATTAGAAATCAGATCACACCAAATCACTAAATTGCGATTTGGTTTTGTTCAATTAAACAGTTTAAAATACATTTCACAATTTTTAATACTCCGAGTATTTTTTTTTAATCCAAAAACAATATACGTCAAATTCAAGCTAATATTAATTTTATAATTTTGCTTATAAGAGTTTACTTAAACACAAGTTTAAAGTTCAATTAATCAAATTAAGAATACCTCTTATATGGTTTGGTACGGTACGATTTAATTTGAACAGATGGAGCCATAAATCGAATCAAACTACATAATTATTACTAAAATTTATAAATGATAATCTAATGAGCTGCATGATAAAACTAAAACCAGTTTGTATAATTTAAATTTAAATTAATATGATTGCAATTTGACCGATTTTGACTTAGCCCTGTAGTTTAGAGATGCAAACTGTCAAGATAAGACGAGAGAGTAGAAAATGGGATGAGACAATGTACGGAATGCCAACTACAGTTTATATTTGACTTTTTAAATGTCGTTTACAACCGACCTTATTTAATGAGTAGTATCGTTTATGCAACACTTATTTAAAGTTAAATTATCAATTATTAAATTTTTAATTTTTTAATTTTCAGTTTTTTTTTTTTTAGTTCTTTTCATATTTGTTTCAATTTTCAATTTTTTATATTAGTATTTCACTACATTAAATAAAATATTTATTTTAAAAAAGTTACATCAGGTACCACAAACAAAAATATACTCCCTCCGTTTCGTTTTAATTGTTTTGAAAGCGATATAAAGCTCTCACAGCATGTCGTTATCAATGATAATTAAATCGAAACGGAGGGAGTACCTATTAAGTATATACTCTCTTCATTATCTTTTAAGTATTTTTTTAATTATTTACATAATATTTTAAAAAAATAAATTTTATGGATATATTCAATATAAAATGGGATCTAAATGAAATTTGTAAATACAAATCAATTGCCCCATTTTTAAATAGAGAATTTAACACTTATTTTAAATTTTTTTAAAATAAAATAATGAACACTCAAAATATAACAGAAGAAAATCTCTCCTACTCTCTCTCACTCAGGAGGAATATATTCACTTTAATTGCTGCTAATTAATAGCATATATGAATAAATTAGTTCTTGGTGACATATATGATGATGTCTGAGAAAGTTAGAACATAGATGTATATGTAGTACTAACACTCTAGTTTTGAGTTTAATTAAGGGCAAATTGCAGAAATGGTCCCTGTACTCAAAAAATATTTGGGTAAAAGTCCTTAAACTCAAAATTGCTCAATTTTGGTCCTTGTACTGAAAAAATTAAGCGCAATTGGTCCAAAAATTTAATTTCAATCCAATTAAATTTGAAATAGAAATAAACATGCGTGATACTTGCTAATGGCGGGACAAAAAATATTAAATTCACTCATTTTCTCCGTTTTTTCAATTATTTTTCTTGTAAAAAATGGAGAAAATAAATGTATTTAACAGAAAAAATGAATGAATTGAAGGTTCTTATTTTCGCTATTAACAAGTGTTATGTATGCTTATTTTTATTTCAAACTTAATTGGATCGAAATTAGAATTGAGGATCAATTGCGCTTGATTTTTTCAGTACAAGGACTAAAATTGAGCAATCTTGAATTTAAGGACTTTTTCTCAAATATTTTTTCAGTACAGGGACCATCTATGCAATTTTCCCTTTAATTAACGAATTGATTGATTAATTAAATCATAGATTAATACTAGCTCGAAATTAGAATATATATATATACTCGAAATCAACATTTTCAATTGTGATCCTTTCTGATGCATGCATGTGTATTTCTTTTATTTAATTTATATGTGATCAGGAAGAAAAGAAATAATCATTCCAATTAAAATATAATTACTTAGCTAGTACTCCCTTTATAATCGAATAAATAAGATAATTTGTTAATAACTAATGTAAATTCATTCGTGTTTGAGGTACGTTTCATATTCGAAAATAAGATATTTTATATTCAAAAGTTTAAAAATATAATTAGATTTTTATTTTTAAATGCAGCAAATAGGCAATGATTCCATGCTTCTCAGGCCATTACAACAACGAATCCTACGGTCAGATCTCTTTTCCATTCAATTGCACGTCACTGTTTCTCACAGGATCACAATCTCTAGCTCCCAAACAATCTCATGTGCAAATGTCTCCTAGATTTTCTATCTCATTTGTTAATTTATTTTTCGTTTTATTATTTTTAAAAATTAAAACATATATAAATTTTAAAATTATATTTTTAACGATATAAACAAAATTTTAGAAGAATAAAATAAAAATTAAAAGACTAAATTAAATAAAAAATCTGAACTCCCTATTTTTTCTCTTGCAGCAAAGTCTTAAAAAACACGCTGCCGAACTAGGATAGGAGAAGGAGAAGAGTAATGCTCCTTCCCATCATCCTTACTATTCCCTCCTTTCATGTTTATTATCATTAAAACTTTTTTTTGATATTTGATTCAATTGTCTTATTAATTCTTATCGAAAAAAGTTGGTCAATTTGGTACCTATTCATTTACGTATATAACTGTCTAATTTAATCACTTTTCCAATTTTGATCTGTTTAATTGTTGATAAAATTAATTCAGATTTAGAACTTTTTTCAAATAATTAATTTAGGAAAAAAATAGTAAAAGCACGTTATTGTCCTCCCATTACAAACAAAAGCAAAAAATACCATTTCTACAACAAAATAAAAACTTACAACATAAATACCACCCAGCACCTCCTTTACCTACTATACTCCAAACCACAACCACCCTCTCTCCTCCAAATCCACCACCACCATCCCCATTACCCCACCACCGGTACCACCACCCACCACCAGTAGCACCACCATCCCCATTACTCCACCACCTTCATGCCGCACCACCACCATCCCCAACAATCAAGAATTCAATAATCATTTTCCCCAACAATCAAGAATTCAAAATCAAAAAATAAAATCATTGGTTAAAAACTAGATTTACCAAAAGCTGTGATATTCACATAAACAAAATCATTGTTGTCGCAAAATTAAAGCTTGCAATCTCTCTTTCCACGACACCCAGTGTGGCTCCAACATAAACAAAATTCAATCCCATGGTAGTTCAGTTACATGAATAAGAGATACATATGCAGTGCACAAACACTACAAAGGAGTTTGCTTTCGGCGATTGCTTGATTCCAGGATCTAGATAGATCTTGTCTCCGGCGAGAACGAGATTGAACAGACTATTACTACAAAGAGAACGAGACAAAGATGAAGAAGAGACCGGCGAGCGATTGTTTGGTTGAATATCACCGCCAGAGCAGATCTAAAGTGGGGGATGGTGCCGAATGGGGATAAGCGCCATTTTCGGTACATCCTCCGCCGCGAGAGAGATGAGGATGAAGAAGGAGAGTGTCCTTCCCCGACACATCTTCTTTCCTTCGCCAACAGCCTCGTCTATAGAGCCTCGATCGTTAGGATTCACAGCGTGGAGATCGTATGCAGATCTGGTCGTCTTTCTCCAGCTAAAGAAATCCCTCTACACAGGCATCCATGGCTTCCTCCGCATCCACGATCTGCACGCCCTGAGAAGAAGAACAGATTTGGAAGAGAGAAAAGAAGAGACCGCCGGAGCAGATCTGAGAAGAAGAACATATTAGGGTTAATAAAAGTTTTTATTATTTATCTCCTTTTACAATTTTTTTTTCTTTTAAAAGTATTACATCAGCATCATTTTCACTTAAATTTGATAGTCAAACAGATCAAAGTTGGAAGAGTGAACAACTTATTGAATAAGTACCAAATTATGCGTCTTTTTACGATGAAAATTAATAGAACAGCTGGATCAAATGTTAAGGACCAAAAAAAACTTTTTACCTCAACTTTTTCGTCCCATGCAATTTCATAACAATCGTTGAATTCTATGGCTGAGATATAAAAAGAAAAGTACTAGTAGTATTCATGGGGGCTGAGCTCCCCCCATATACTAAAAATATAATATAAATTGAAATACTTAATTATTTTGGATTAAAAGGAAGTAATTTGAGAAAAATTGTTAATCCCTAATTTGAGGTTATAAAGGCAAATTAATAAGACTATAAGGGTGTGTTCTTATGAGCATTTTTTAGGGTGGTTTTTGAGTTTTTGATTTTTCTTTCTCATTGATCCCACAATTTTCTATCTATCTTTCTCTTACTTTTTACTTTAATCATTACAAAAACTCAAAAATTACCTCAAAAACTATTCATTCAAACACGCCCTAAGAATAGGAAGTGCAAAAAGTTTGGTTTTGTTAAGTGGCCACTCAGGTCCAAGTGACCCACTTCCACTTGTCTTTAAACTAAAACTGGATACGCTTTCCACACGGTATCATAGTGCGCAAAATATATCGAGTGTTAAAAGTGTTTAATTTTTTTCATAAATATATATAAATTATAAATTATGTATATAATATAAATATAAAATGTATATAAATTATTATGATAATAATATAATTTATATATTTTTTATATTCATATTATATACATAATTTATAATTTTTATCTACATTAAAAAAAAAACCTTCCTAGCACTATGTGTTAACGGCTATAGATTTTTTGGGACGGCTTGTTCAATTTTTTAATAAATTATTTTAATTTATTATTAAATTAATTATTTTACATAGATTTATTAATTTTAAATTTTAATTTTTATGTAATTATTAAGTAGATTATAAATAGTACTTATTATTATTTCATCTAGCTAAAATATTGATAAATTTTAACCAAAAAAAGCCGAAATAAATGCTCCTTTAGAAAAGGAGGGATTATTATTTTATTACAAAAATCGAATGAATTTATTAAATTGATTTTTGGCCAAGTTTAAGAAATTGCTAGTTGCATGGTATGATGTGACTCCCAATTAATTCATAAAACTGAAGAAGGAGGAGCCTTTGGCTGTATTAATAACTACTCAAGTCCTAAAATTCAATTAGTTGAAAAATCAACTTGAAGTTCTTCCTTTCTTTTCTTGCTTTCTTCTTCTTCTTCTTCTTCTTCTTCATTTTCTTTGGGAAAGAACCCTTTTTTACCTTATACCGAGTACCCCCTCCCTTCCATGATGAACTTTTTAAAAATTATAAATTATTCTAAAATAATATGATTATTTTTTATAAATTTATGTTCTATTTTTTAAAAATTATTCTTTTCTCTCAAACTAATAATGAAGAAAAAATTTAAAGAGATTTTTTTAGAGGCAAAAATTAGTTGTTACTATATTATATCAAAAGGCAATTTGATTCCTTTAATCAACATAAATCAGATAAACACCCAAAAACTTAAACCAAAAACCCTATTGAATAAGGCCATCAAGTTCATTAAAAAAAAAAAAAAAAAAAAATCTGTAACAAAAAGTCTTGATCTTAAATTCTGAATGCATGTAAGGTCAAGGGCAAAAGGAAGGAGGAAAGCATAAAACCATCGCTTTAATTTCCACCTCCACCATCGAGCTTTGCACCCCCGTTTGGAATAAAAAATTTAATCGTAAAATATTCATTGAATGATAAAAATAAAATATTAAAAAACATTTATGATCAGATCAGGAATACGATATTGTACGATATTTGGTTTTAATATTTGATATGTAAAGTGAAAAAGTAAGAGAGAGAGAGAAAGAAAATAGTGGAACCTATGATATGTAAAGTGAAAAAGTAAGAGAAATCAAATATTAAATATCAAATATCAAAGAAATTAGATTTATGATCTAAGTATTAGATAATTTTTAATTTTTATATTCTATCTTTAAAAAATTAGTATTGTGAAATGAAAGGACAGACGTGAATACATTCGATAACATGAAAAAGAAAAGGTGGAAATTCAAAGCATCAAAGCATGCAAAATATTATCTCTACATATAAGTAAATACTAAAAAAGTCAAAACTGAAATAGTCAACCAAATTCATTCATTGATATGAGGAAAATCTTTGTACAAACATCTCACATTTATATATGCTTTATTCAAAAGAAATTAACCAACAAGTCGTATTTGAGTCTCAACCTCCAGGGTGAAAGATAAAAAATAATAGTCAAAGACTAAAAAAACGAAATGGTAAAAAAAAAAAAACGAATTTGACTACTACAATAGAAGTTGACCAAACATTTGTTTGTCTTTTACTACTTGCGAATGACAAATTCTTCCCCAGATTGTCTATCCACCCGCCGAATCCACCGACTCTTCCCTTTCTCCACCGCCGTCCCCCCACTGCCACCCGCCGCCACGTGCGCAATATCCAGCCCCTTCCCCACCGGTAAAAACGCCGACCGCACCAACCGCCGCGACCCACCTTCAAATACACTCCGCCACCTAAACTCCGACGCCGCCCTCGAGCTAGCGTTCTTGCAAACCAAAACCGCCCCCCTTTGACCCAACTTAGCCGCCTTTAATATTTTAGCGAAATCATTATTCCTGTTGCAATCCACCACCAAGAAATCTATCATGTCGACTAACCCTTCCACCGAATCTTCGGGCGAGCCAACTATGACTTCCGGCGACATACCCACCTTTTCCATCGCCGTTAAATACTCCGACCGAGATTCCTCGTCTGGGACGATGCAGACGTGTCTGCCACGTGTGTGGGTTCTTGCTATTGCCAAACCTATGCTTGTTGCTATCAGCCCACCTCTTGACCATGTTTCCACTATTAATTCGGCGTTCCAGCCTGCCGCCATGGCTGAGATAAGCTCCGCCACGCTTGATTGTTGGAATATTTCGCACTGTTTTTTTTTTTTTTTTAAAACAGAAAACGATCAATTAAATTAAAAAGATTATATATTACATGAAGAAAAAATAATTAAAAATTAAGGAGATGTGGTAGCTAGCTAGCTTACGGATTTAACGGTGTCGATGTAGGCCTTTGTGGCGGACTCCGGCGACCAAACAAGTTTCATTTCTTCTTCTTTTTCTTGAGCTTTAAGGGTTGTGGGGTTTAATTATTTTCGCAAATTGTAGAGAATATATATATGGTAGGGACTGATCTTATTAAAGAGGAGAGAAAAATAAAAAAAAGTGTGTTTTGTATGTTTTGGTGATGGAGAAAGGTGGTTAATTTTGGGGGGTTTTTTGGTTGTTGCAGAACAGAGCTACTAGCAATAGTAGTATTTTGGTAGGGAGGGTGGGATTAGGTTTGGGCTTTTTATTGAGAGGAGAAATTTTTTTTGTGCTGATGGGAGTATTTCCTGTGGGATGGGATGGGATGGGATGGGAATGAATTGTGTGTGTGTGTGTGTGTGCACGGTGGATGTCTTGTCAGACCGTTGACTTGGGTAAAACTACTCACAATCCAACGTGTGGATTGGGATCGGAAGAAGATACAATGGATTAGTGTTTGTGGTATTTAATGATGATGTTTTTTTGAGTAATTAATTTCCAGCTAATTGGATTTGATTTTTTTTTCTTGGGTCATTACCCAACTGCTGTTTGGATCTTCTATCTCATTTAGTGTTCTATTTTTTATCTCATTTTTTTAAGATTTTACATCAATTGTTTAAAAGATAATTATAAATTTTTTAATTTTAATATATGTATCAATTTTTAAAAATTATAAAATAGGAGATAAGACACCAAAAAAAGATAAAAAAAAAATTCCAACTTGCCTAATGGAGGATTTCTATATTGCACCTTTTTCTTCCAAAATACTCCTACTCAGTGTGTATCGGTTTTCAATTTTTGTGAAATGAATGTCAGGAAGTGAAAGTAAATTTACTTCCTTTTTGACCGGTAAA
>JAOWAN010005083.1:0-21071 GCA_028566635.1 Lobelia cardinalis | reverse complement strand
AGCAATGCAATGATATACATATTAATGTGGCTCTCTCTAATAGCTTAAGCTTTTAGATGAGTTGGTCACTTAGCAGCTAATGAGTGCCCTCAATACTCTTGGTATACTTTCGCTCTCGACGACTCACGAACTTCAAAGAAAGCTCGGTCAGACACAAATCATGGCGTGGGAGATGATTTTTGCTTCCATTTATCAGGCTTTCCAAGTGGTGGTATGGGTCAATTTTGCGTATAGGAGTCGGTAACATGTCCACGCACTGGACTGTTCCGAGGTAAACAATCAGTTCAAGCATATTGTGTGAGGACTGGGAGGAACATTGATGCTTAATGGTGAATGAGACTGTTCGGAGCTGTTCATGCAGATGGTGTACACACATTCTTGATTGGAAGAAAGAGCAAGTTGGGCAGTGCCTGCAGTTGTCTTGAGGACAATCTGGAAGTCTGGGCCTCCTGTGGATGGTCAAACTTTTTGGGTTGTCGTCAAACAACTGTATCGAAAATAGATCTTCATGTACAGTTAGTCTTTAAAAGTTAAGTTGTTACAATCTCCCATGATATTGCAAACTTTGGTGTGCATTGTGTTTCTCCTGGTGGAGGCTATGGTATCGACAAGTTTTTTCAGCTATTGGAAAACCTGATGCAAACAGGATTGGGCTTATTTTTGTTTTAGGCAGCCCAGTTGGGCTGTACGTGCACAAACTAGCAGCCTGTGTTCTGTCTAGGCTAATATCAACTTCTGCCTAGGAATAACTCTAGGTAGAAATATTGTCAAAAAAAAAAAAAAAGGAAAAAAAAAACTGTAGGTAGACCGGAAAAGATAACAGTGAATTAAGAATTCAAAAGAGAAAACTTTGAGCACTGAAATTTATCGAAAATAGCTTCCTCAGCAGCTTTTTTTGGTTGCTCACTGATATCAAGTATTATGTTCTTATTAATTCAGTTCGACCTGGGTCGTGCATTTAGCAATGGCTGGTGAGTCTCCCAACGAGAAATTTTTGCATACGGAGTTTTTACTATATGACTTTGATATCTACACTTAGGGCCAATAAGTGAAACATAGATTCATAGTCCTTAATATGGATTTATCAGTCCCTGTCTAAGGGTGATGCAGAGGTGAGTTTGAGTTCTGGGAATAGAGTTCCAGTGCAGCACGCACGTTCCTGTCTGTGTTATACGCGGAAAGAACTCTATCTTGGACTTTCGGGTACGCTGTAGGCAATTCTCAAATTCGAGACCTCCTTTAAGCGAATTTAAGTCGCTTATCACTTGAACCAATCCCATTGCAGTTGTGGTGCTAACACGAGAAGATTTGAAATCTGGCAGCTAGGGTTGTTCTTGCCATTTGGTTTGGTTCATTCATATTAAGATAGAAATCAAAATCTTAAAAGTGATCAATATGCAAAATTAGAAACCAAATTGAATGATTGAGGGTACGTTCGGATGATTGATTTTTTTATACGAGTTTATTTTTATTTTATTTTGATTTTGATAAAAAAATGAATTTTTTTGTCATTTAAAATTAAAAATAATTAAAAATAATGATGGAGAGAAAAAGAGATAAAGCGCTAGTTGTAATTTGATGTGATGTTTGATATAATATAAATGTAAATATATGGTTATGTAAAAAGAGTAGTAAGTAAGATAATATGGTGTTTTAAAAACTTAAAAAGCGAACATCGTTTTTGATTGCTTTTCAAATTAAATGGCAAAAATATGGTTCGCGAGCGCATCTAATCTTTACTTTTTCTTTCACTGCGACTAAAATTCGTGATCTATTAAAAATAGAAAATTGTGTTATGACTGCAATAGAAGTTCAATTTATAATTATTTTTAGTGATATTTTATAATGATTAAAATAAAATTTATTAAAAAAAATTATATGAAATCGAACTTGGAAGCTTTAAAAAAAATTATATGATATTTGTCATTGAATGATGAACTATTGAATTACAGTATATCAAAAGAAACCAAATACACTCCTTTCACTTGAAAAGGACCTTTTCACTTTTCATTTTTAGGCCTGGGTCAGGAAGTCAATTTTTGATGGTTTGATTTGATTTTTTGTAATGATTAAAGTAAAAAAGTAGGAGAAAAATAGAGAGATAATGATGGGACCTATAAAAAATCAAAAACTAATGTTTAACACTTCTTAATTCTCTCTTTTGGGTCGTACTAAATAAATCAAATATCGAAACATGTGGCACCCTTGGAAACTTAATCACAGAATTATATATGTATTTTCCCAAACTGACCTAAATAATAAATCGTGCAACAGCGACATTTTTAACACTGTTTCCTATTGAACCACTTATTAGACAGTAATTTAGCAACATGTTTTTATTTTTTAAAAATAAAAAAAATAGTAATAGTAATGGTTATCGTGAATTATGGATGTAGAGTGGGACAGAAAGATGCTCCTCGTCCTAATTGGTGATGGACGGTGGCTTTTTTTCAAACATTTTTTTTAAAATTATTTTTAACTCATTGGTAGGAGCACTATTCATTTAAAAAGAGTGTATTTACTCTCTCATTTTCTTTAATTAATTTTTAAAATTAAGAAATTTTTACTAATTTTTTCAACTAAAACAAAAAAATCTGCATAATTTAAATCACAAAATAAATGTCTAAATTAATTAACTCTAAATCTAATCTCTAAAAATCGATAAAGATTCAAATTTTAATATAGAACATCATGCGATTTCTCTCAATACACGATCTGAACATCATATTATAAGTAAATGAATTAAACTTTGAAGTAAATGAATACAACTTAATTTTCGATGATCATAAGCAAAAACTCAAACTGAACATCATGTTATTAGCAAATGAATTCATACGTATAATTAAATGAACACAACTTAATTGTTGATGGTGAAATTTTGAAAATGCTCAGATGAATTAAATGTATAAGTAAATGAACATCAAATATAGACGAAATGTACATTTATAACCTTCCAACAAACTAGTTTATAACATATCAAAAACTCAAAATGAACACCATGTATTAATGATCACATGAATTCAACTTTGAAGTAAATGAATATCGTCTTCGTCTTCTTCTTTTTCTTCTCATCAATTCCAATTGAATTCACACCACCCTCGCTCCACCATAACCACCCTCATCCAAGCTCCACTGTCGAATCATCATCCATTTGTCATCTCCACCTCCCTCGATCCATTAAAGCCGGAAAAACCCCCTCCACTGCACCTACTTTCTCCAACCCGTCACCTCGTCGAAGCAACACGTTTGCCGAAACATATATCAATCTATTTTGCCACAATCAACGAATCGAAGCCACTTTCGATCCGTACCATCCTCCAACCACATCGCCACCATCTACGACCCACCATCAAGCAACTGAAAATTACCATCCTCGCCATCCTTTAAAACCGGTGATCTACCTCTCTCATTCCATTAAATTCGATAGTGTATTCACCGGGAGAGAGAGAGAGAGAGCGAGAGAGAAATAGAGAGATGAATGTGTTTTTAAAATCAATACCTAAAATTAAGGAAGTTGATCACGATTTTTTTTTTCTTTTTACTCTCTCAACATATTTTAAAGAGAGTGTGTTACACTTACCCAAAAATATATTCCTAACAAGAAGCACCTACTTATTTCATATATATATCCGGATCCTACATTCAAAGGTACTCCTTTTGTTCCATTTCTCTTTATTAACTTTTTTTTTTTTGGTCTCTTCCCCTTTTTCCTTCTGTTTTCAACCCCCGGGGGGGGGGGGGGTCAATTTATTAAGCCGTCGAGACAAACAAGGTAAGTGTTGTGAATCCTTTGGCCAACGAACAATGGAAGAGTAACAATGAAATAAATTGAAGAACAATATACGAGATACAGAGAGAGTTTAGGGAGAAAGAGAGGAATTTTATTCACGTATTAGAATATGGGAGTCCCATCTATTATATAGTGGGAGGCTCCATCTTATACAAGAAAACTAAATTAAATCAGAATTTTACTCTATTTAAGAATAACAACATGTGCTTTATAACAGTAAGTGGTTTGTTTGTATAGTTACGCCAAACTAAATACTCCTTTCAATTGTAAAAGGTTTCCAAGCTCCATTTTTCTCATCAGTCAATTGACAAAAAAGTATTACCGCGGTCCACCATAAGGCATCCTTTTTGGCTGGGGTATCTTGTGTCGGTGTGAGGTTGTGATTACGAAGGTGATATGTTTTAATACGGTGATATGATCATAACCAAAAAATTTTTGGACAAATTGCAAAAATGATCCCTGTACTCGAAAAATATTTGGTTAAAAGTCCTTAAATTCATGATTGCTTAATTTTGGTCCTTGTACTGAAAAAATTAAGCGCAATTGGTCCTCCATTCTAATTTCGATCAAATTAAGTTTGAAATAGAAATAATCATACATGACACTTGCTAATAGCGTAAATAAAAACCTCCAATTCATTAATTTTTTCTGTTAAATCGATTTATTTTTTCTATTTTTTACGAGAAAAATAATTGAAAAAATGAAGAAAATGAGTGAATTTGATTTTTTTTATCCCACCATTAGCAAGTATCATGCATGTTTATTTCTATTTCAAATTTAATTGGATTGGAATTAAAATTTTGGACCAATTGCGCTTAATTTTTCCAGTACAAGGACTAAAATTGAGCAATCTTGAGTTTAAAGACTTTTACCCAAATATTTTTCGAGTAGAGAGACCATTTCTACAATTTGCCCAAAAATTTTACTTTCTGCTTATTAGTTCTATACTTATAAATTATTTTTCACACACATCACATTTTTACTTTCTATACTATTTTTATGCTTTTTCTTTCCTCTTTTTTACTTTTTTCCTCTTGCTGCCTCTCCTCGCTAATTTGACATTTTGCAGGAGGGATATTTCCGTCATTTTAACACCTATTTCATATTATTACATATCACTCAATTTCATATCCTAAATTAACCGTTGTAAACAGTTAAATTTCACTATATATTGCATTTTTGATCTAGTCTTTTACTGCCTTCTTTTACATCTTATTGCCTTCAGCCCAGACGAAATATTTACAGTTTCGTTTAAAAAACTTTCGATCAAAAGTTCCACCTTTGATGTACATGATAAAATTTTATTAATTGCGAGACATGTTATGAGCTTCAATCTCAATATTGTATACATGCATTTTCTGTAGAGGTCTAAGTCCAAACTGCTCAAACCGCAAGCAGAATAATATCGCCTAGAATCGATCAGTTTGATTTGATTTTGGTGAATGACGGTTTAATTACGGTTCAAAAAAAAAAAAAAAAAAAAAAAACTGTATGATTCAGTTCGATTTGCGATTCCGACATTCCAAATCGAACCAAATCAAACTGATATATTTATGTATATGTATATTTTCATTCAAACTCTTCATTTTTGAATATATATATTTAAATATACTCCTATATATAAATTAAATTATTAATCTTCCTATTTTTTATATTCGCTGGATCAAATTTAATTTAATTAATATAAAGTAGGAGAGTTTACATTTGTAAAGGTGGTTAGGAGAAATTAATTTAATTTATGTATATGTGTTTCTTACTTTTTTTGGTGAATGAATTTTACTTACCAAAAAGAAAAAAGTTTTTTTTAATAGTTCCTCGGATGATTATATAGACCAACATAAGAAGTACTCGATCGGTGATATCCCAGTTCAAACTTGACAATTGTCGATGGATTGGAATTGGAGTGATATTCAAATTGTCAATAAATTTTGAACTTTTGATATGAATCTTATTATATTATTAGTGTTAATTATTAATTACTTTGAGGCTATATTTATTTATTTTTAAAATTACTCGATAACCCCTAAATCAATAAATCAAACAAAATTGAACTGTGTGATTTATAAGTTCGATTTGATTTGAATTTTAAGCCTCGCGATTTGATTTAGGTTTGAAGTTTTTAAAACTGATAAAGCACAATTCCATTAGAATTTATAGTCTAAACAAAATCAAACTGAATCATTATACCACCTAATTTTCTGTAAAGCCTTCCATACAAGTATACAAGCATCTATAAATCAACAGGTACATATTTGAAATTCATGAAGTTTCTAGGATTAATATAAGTAAGATTACAATATCTTGTTTTGAAATTACAACTAATTGCATGTAGCACTAACCACATATATATATATATATATATATATATATATATATATAGAATTTTTTTTTTGTCCTAAGAGGGCATGGGAAGTGATCGAACCTGATACATACTGATACATACTGTAAAGCTCGGCTCTACCACTGAGTCACTCCTTGGTTCCCCACTAGCCACATACCATGTCCATTTTAAAATAAGTGTTTATTTTTATTCAAATAATAATTTCAAAACCGAAAAAGAAATAAGTTATGGTGTATAAACCGGAAAATATGATACGATATATCAGGTAATTCCTACCCTCTCGATTGAGTGGCCATATTTTCCAAGCCTATCACCTTCAATTGGTTGTTCTTGTCTCTGATTTTCTTCGCGTTACCAATTTTAGCTTGTGCTACGAACATGGGCATTACCTAAACCATGGAATCATAGCATAAAGCGTACGTACATGACCAAATTCTTTAAATAAATGCCCGAACATGGTGGAAAGTTGAAATCATCATTTATTGTCCGGGGGAACCAATGAACGATTCAGTGGTAGAGCTGTGCTCTATAATATATAAGATCTCAGGTTCGATCCTTTTCCATACCTACTTGGGGTCAAAAAAAAAAATTCATATATGTCCGTATTGGTGAATACGCGATGAAAAAAAAATTGATGGATCATATTATTTTCAATCTAACTGTCGGTCACTATTCTACATTTAAACGACTGACGAGAGTATAGCGACTAACTCAGTCGTAAAAAATCAGTCGCTTTCCCACGATCGTTATTAGCGACTACGAAACCTTTTAGCGACTGCATGAGACCTGTTAGCCGCTATTTAGCGACTGATATGTTAAACGTCTAATAATAATGCATTTTGTAACTATTGATGTATTTTTTTTTTAATCTTTATGCTTTTTAAAGCTAGCACAAATTTCCATTGATTGCTAGGCTGTTTGATTCAAAAATCAACTTAAACAAACAAAACCAGTCACTTTATCTTCTTTGCAAGCTAGGTAGTATGATCAATGATGCTCTGGTTTATATTTTAATTATACCATATACCTATAGTACCTTCTCCAAATAAAAGTGTTCTGTTTCAACCTAACTTTTAGGTGGGAGCTGACTAATTGGTGGGTATCTCACATGCAACACTTGGACTGTATCTTCACCTTCAAAAATCCAACAAAAATAGAGTACACAGGGCAAGGGGGGGCATAACTCATTTCCAAATCAAGATTAGTTAATTTAAATACTTCCTCAACTTCTATTATCTTCAGATTATTATTGACTGTTAAGTCCATCACTTCAGTCCGTTGAGCCGGTCGATCGTCAATGTCGACTAAATTAATAGCGTTTGTTTAACCGAACTCTAAGTTCATAATGCACGGCAAAGTTGGTTAAAAGATTGAAGTGATTTGGAAGTAGCGACGGCGATGGCGACGGCGACGGACAAAAAGCATCAAAGGATATTATTGGCAAGATGTTAAATGTTTACATGTGAGAAATATTTAATCTTCAATCAAAACTACAATTATTGAAAAGCATAACTTGCCATGAAGATGTACATATAAACTAACCAAGAAAAATAATGGCATAACATATACTCCTTCCTAGAATATGAAACATTATTTAAGGACCATCACGTGTGGGACCCACCCAAATGGGTCATCCACATGCTATAGTGTAAGTGCCCTCTGGATTAAGCCAAACCAATGCAATTAGAAGAAGAGACACCCCCATAAGTCATCTTCACTCCATTTCTCCCCATACCAAAGTAGCCCTTGTAGCAATTTCCATGCACCTAAATATAGTACTCAAATACCTCTCAATTCTCCATTCCCTTTACTTGGCCTTCTCTCCATAAGGACCATATAACCCTATCTCCCCACCAAAATAATCAAAACTCTCCTAGGAAAACCACCAATACCAATACCAATTAACTACCACAACCCTCAAAAGTTCCCCGGGGATGCGAGAAAATATGTCGGTACAAGTTTTCGGGCTTCTCATCGTTCTTGCTTTCGTTTCTCCGATCAGTGGTTTGAATACGAGGAAGCTCGATGATACGACGCAACCGGGAACACCGGACACGGAACTGAAGTGTGGGAGCTGCCCTTGCAACAACCCATGTGGCCAAAGCCCACCACCGCCATCGCCGCCACCTCCATCTCTTCCACTGCCACCGCCGCCGCCCAAGAAGCCGCCAACCCCAAGCATAAACTGCCCTCCACCACCATCACAGTACATCTACATAACCGGTCCACCGGGGAATTTGTACCCTGTTGATCCGTACTTCCGCAACAACGGCGGGAGTCTTGGGGTGGCGCTGCCACTTTTGGTGGGTTCTCTGCTGGCGGCGTTGATTGTTCATTGGTGAGGATTATTGGGGGGTAAGGCACGGATTACGAGGGGCAGTGAGGAATTTCATTAATGCATACTTTGAGCTTCCCAAGGAAAAGAAATCATTTGGTAGTAGTAGCTTTTTTATCTTAATTTTCAAAGTCTTTTTTAACAGAGTAATTATTAGTCTCAATAACAAATCATCATTTTCCTCTTCTTGGATTAAGCTACCTAATCCTAATGAATCATACTATATACACTCAGTTCTTAACTCTGTTCTTCTCTGTTTTTAGCCTTAACTTTCTTTCATCTTAATTACTTCATTAAATTCATGCATGCTTAGGTTCATTCAATTTCTATATTTTGCCCAAAGAAATTGGGTAATTCCAAAAAAAATATTTGAATTCTTGATTAATTAATTTAATTTGTATGGATTTTGATTAAAATCTAGAGAGCTTTTTTAATTGAATATTCAATGAACCCAAATTGATGAAAGTTACGTGTCATCCGCCACTACATACCAGCTGGGTGTTCCCATTGCCGTCCAAATTAAGACGTTGTTTTTGGGGGCCCACCATGCGTAAGGAATTTCCTCTGATGGTTGTTGGCAAATGGGTTTTGATAATCTTCATTGAAAAATGGGGTATGGTATGGTGCATCCATGAATTCGGATCCTGGTCTCCCCATGAACAATCCTATCTTTGAATTCGCATTTTGTACGTGTGTTTGCTTTCTCATGAAAACCTTATGCTTGGATCACGAAGGTCAGATATGAATAGATCGTAACAGATCGTACTGTTCATCAAATTGTTTTGTTTATCAGATGGAGTATATAATATATATGATGCTTTTTGTGAAAATTCTCTTTTACCCCTAGTAGTGTCCCTCCTTAGAATTGTGTCCATGCTTTTTTACTTTTATTTAATAGGAAAAATATATAGGGGTAGTAGGTGGAAAGTAATATTATTGTTGAAGGATATGTGAATATCATATAGCATATGTGATTACAGACGAGAACAGACGGTCGTATGGACGATATGGCCATATGGCACCATATGGCCTTTGTGATCCAAGTATAGTGTACTGATTTTTATTGAACGAATGTTTGTACTAATCTATCAGAATTTCATGGGGTGTGGGGTCATCTGTATTCGGAGAGATTTTAATCTCACATGTGTTACAGTGTGGAATTGAAATTTTTATGTCAAATTGTTACTTTTTGTAACATAATGTTAAAGAATGACAAATATATTAAAATTTATGATTCGTTTGATAGAAGAGGCGAAAAATATAATATTGTAATGTTGTTCATGGTTGGAGGGCAAAAAGGAGGAACGGAAAGTGAGAAGAGGAAATAGGAAAGGTGCATATATTTTCATTTGTTTAGAAGGAGGGTAAATGAGAGGGACAATAAAGTAAAGAAAAATAAAAACAACTCTTATTTCTTAAATATTTACCCCCAAAATTGGGAGGAAAGGTGTAAGAATGAATTAGAAGTTGTTATATTATTTTCAAACCTTTTATTTCATTCCTATATTTAAAATAAAACAAGTGAAGTAGAAACTTCTCACTTTTCTCCTGTTCAACCAAACAATCGGAAGAAAAATTATTTTTTATCCGGTGGGGATTGAAAGTTAAACACTTTTATTTTTCACCCATCGATCCAATCTAACGGTTCATAATTAGGTGTTCAACTTTTAATTCTCAAAAATAAAAGATGCTTTTTAATTTGGTTTGTAAGGTTCTTTTTATCTCTCTTACTTTATATTTTTATCGAGTAAAAAATTAAAACATTATAATGCATTGTTGTAAAAAAATAATGTATCCAATCACCCATAATAAAGATTGTATGTTTGCTTTTAATTTTAGTTTCTTTTTTGAAATCTGAAAGGACATCATAATTAAATCAATGCTTCCAAAAAATTTCATTTAAAATTTTTCTCAAGCTGATGCATAAACCTACAATTGTCTAAAAATATTAAATATGCAACAATGTATTAAACTTTATTGTTGATCTTGTGTATTTTTCATGGAGTAATCCTTTACCCTCACCTTTTAATTTGACGCGTGTCTTATTTTTAAGAATTTTGAGCTGTGATGTGTGAGAGTGGTCCAAGTCCAACGAGGAGCATTTCCACCAATAATGAAAGGGTTTCTTGGCTTTTAGGGCTGTCATTTTCCAAGTACAATTTTTTGCAGTTATCACCCCTCCTTTTTTCATTCTTCTTAGTAGTAGGTCCTTTTCACAAATTGGATCTTCTAGATAGACCCTTGAATCAGTAATGGTGAGTGAAGTCCAGGGGCGGAACCAGAAATTTTTTAAAAGGGGGGTGAAAGACTGCGGGGGGGGGGGGGGGTTTTGGGCCAAAACCCACAAATTTTTTTTTTTAAAAAATAAAAAGGCGTACTTCTTTTACATTTATAAGAATATTCACACAAACTAATCTAAATATGAAAATATATAGAAATAATGGGAGAGGGAGCCACTGCCACCCCCAACCCTATGTTCCGCCACTGGTGAAAACATTGCATAAAAGTATGTTTGCAAACTTCGCAACCATAAGATGGCAAGGAGGAAGGTTTCTGTGGTTGGCAGATAACTGTGGAAATCCACTTAGACTACGACTCGTATATTATCTTGTTTCACAAGTTCAAAATTAATTTGTATTTGTTTTTAATGAGAATGGAGATAGCAATTCTGAGCATTACGCTGAACTTTTAAATTTTGATTTTGAGTATCACATATTAAATTGACGTCGAATATGATCATACTTAAGCAATTAGAAATATCATTTGCAAAAGTGATGAGAGGGACAATCTAAGATCTGATTTATTAGATACATCATAGAAGATAGTTTTGAAAATGACGAGTGCACACATGGATCATCGGATTATCTATTCTTATGTTGTGAGATCGAGAGCTTGATATTTGTACTTTCTCCTTTTCAAAATGAGTATTTAATTTGAGTATTTTACAAAAATTTATGGAGCGAAACATATAATAAAAAAATATTAGTAGATAAAACTAGAATATTGTTAGGAGCGAGCTTAATGTTAGCATAATAAATCTTGTCAAACACAAGGATCGAGCTGACTATTAAATATTTGGACAAAGGTAAATAAATAGGAGAAGCGAATTTCGAAAATGTTATAAGTTAAGAATAATTAATACTCCATTCTCCCAGTTTAACTCATGTTATGCATTGATTAGACACGCAATGCATAACACGAACATTTATAAACGTGTAAAACAAGTGATAATTTTCATAAAAATATTCTTTAAATATAAGATTCATATTTATATCTTACAAATTAAGAGTATTATGGGTTATATGCATGGTCAGGATGGATGACTAAAAAGAATACATGACCTCAGAAATAAAACAAAGGGTTATTTATATGTTGCTTGTATCTAAAGATTTAACTATAGTAACTACTTGGGTGATCATTAAAAATTACTCAAATTAGGATAAAGGGCTAATTAACAAATTTTAAAATGTATTAATGATCATCATATGTAGTAGCTGTAGGTGGTGGCATGGGTGGGTGAGTTCAAATAGAAAAATAAATAATTATTTTAAAAATAAAATAATTAATAATTAATTAAAATAAAGAGTATATTTTACAAAATTCAAGCTCTCAACCTGTTGCATAAAAGAAAAAAGTTGATGAGATACTAGGGCTCAACGTGTTTCATGGAGGCCAGGGTGTGGCCAAGTATTAACCTAAAGATAAACAAGGGAACCTCCACAGAAGACCATTTTTATGGATTTGGAGGGTGTCGAAAATTTTTGTTTGGTAAAAAACAAAACGAGGAAGCTTCTAATTAAAGCCCACCAGACATCCATTTGATTTGATGGCAGAGGTTGTCAGTGTGCAGTCGGTGGTCAGTAGATTGGAATGAGATCAGTTTCGGTTTCACCAAAACCAGTGGGCCCATTCTCCTCTGAGATTGACGGTGATTTGTCGACCATCCCACCTTCGTGTGTTTGGTGAGCAACCCCCCACCCCCTTGCCTAGCAATGGAAATTTTCCTTCCAAATTTTTTAATTTTACAATGATAAATTTTAGTTTGATTTTCAAAATTTTGATTACCTATTTTTTTTTTTATTAGAATTGGATTCAGGTTTGAAATTTTTAAATTTGTTCCGAAATATTTTAGAAACTTAAATATAGAATAAAAATATAGAGGCTCAAACTCTTGACTTCACACAGTTAAAACAAGATACTCATCATTAGACCAATAATTCATGTTACGAATAATTTTAACATATTATTAAAAGACTAAAAATAATATGCAATATTTGTTGATTTTTAAGTAATAATAATTAATAAAATAATAAGATTAATGACAAAAATAGTGATAGGCTTTGGAGGTACACACTATTAGTAGCATTTGTTTTCTTTCCGTCCAAATTTTCACTCTTTTATGGGTTGTAAGTTGCAACATCTGAGTTTATTTAAAATTTTTGCATATTTGCCTTAATTGTTATATATGATATCGATGGATGTAATCGTTCTATAAATGATTTTAAATTTTTTTCAAGATTTTCAGAAAAATTTTTTTTTGAAATTTAAAAATTTCGAAATTGCGAAAAAAATGCATGCTTTTCCGAATCAAAATGTATTATAAAATTTTGAATTTTTCCGTATGGAAATTGAAATATAGTTTTTCATTACGAAAATTTTTAAACTTTTTTCAAAACAACCTGTTTCCAATTTGAATGGTCAAATTTCCAGTCCTACCCTTGCCTCCTCTTCTTGCTCAGACACTTTTTACTCGTGCCATCAATATTGATCGAAGAAATTTCACGAGTGTGTTTAGTAGGTAATGTTTAAATTTAGGGTGCATTTGGACGGGTGATTTTATAATTTATTTTTTATTTTTAATAATTAAAGTAAAAATAAGAGAAAAAAAATTATGAGATCAATATTAAAAAAAATAAAATTAAAAAGTTAAAGTGAAAATCACTTGTTCAAATGGATCCTTAGTTTTTTTTATTTTATTTATTTATTTTTTAAAATTGATACTGCAAATGAGAAATGAGAAAAGGAAAACAAAATATAAAAAAAGTATTGATGCCAGAAATGTAAGAGGGATGGAATGAATAGCATTTTAGAAGATTAAGAAAGCATGGGATGTTTTTTAGGGTCCTATCACGAAGACTACATATATTAGTATGGAGTGATATGGTACTGTTTATAATATGAATATGAGATAATATGAGTGATATGAATTTATAAATTAAAAGACCAAATTACCCTTATGATGTGAAAGATTTTAATGAGATATGAGGAGAGAGAATGTGATGTGAAAGGTTTGAATATGAGGAAAAATTTGAGGAAAAAAGAGAGAGAATGTGATGCAAAAGGTTTGAATTGATTTATGAGAGTGTGTAGGTATAGGAGTAGTAGATGGAAAGTGTTTGATATTGATATATGATATTGGATGATATTTGAGTGTGATATTGATGATATTAGTGATGTTAACGATGTTGGTGATATAGGTGATATGTCGTAATGCTAACTTCGTGATCTGATCCTTAGAAAAATGAAAGGAAGACGGTGATTGAATTAAATTCCTCTTTAAACCACATTTATCACCTTAAGCTTAGGGCATCCACAACAAGGGGATGAACCAAGGCTGAAACCGTAGCTCATTCTAGGCTGAACGGTTGTAGCAGTCATTTTTGTCATCCCCTACAGCCTCCCACCTCTCTCATCCAATTATCAGATGACACCTATACCATCATTTAACAAATAAATTGATTTGGAAATTACTGAAAATTTTTCCAACGGAAAGAATACAAATTATCTATACAAAACTATTCCCATTCTTTCCCATTTTTTATGAATTTCATATTTCATGTGTATATTATTTACGTAATTTTAATCATTTGTATTATTATTTTTTATTCTTCATGTTATTTATATCTCAATTGTGTTAACTTATAAAATTTAAATTAATAAAATTAAAATATAAATTATACTATATAAATTAATTACATTTTTATTTAGATATAAGATTCATAATATATAATTCTATATATTAGATAATTTTATGAATGAAAATAAAATTGATTTAATAAAAATTAATGAAAAGCTGATGTGGCACAGTCTGAAAGAGCTTGATAATTGGGATAATTTTTTTTGAAGAGTCTGAAGGAGAGGATGAAAGAAGTTGAAATAGTGAAAAGTTAATATGGTATAATTTGAGGAAAATTAGGGCTAGATCACAAGTCTCATTCGAGACAATATGAAAATACGAAGAATACGGATAATATTCGATCACATATCAAATATCACAAATAAATATCATACATATCACTATCTATCAAAATTACTTTCCATCTACTACCCCTATACCTATACACTTACATAAATTAATTCAAACCTTTCATATCACATTCTCTCTCCTCCTTTATTAATTCTTTCCTCACATTCAAACCTTTCACATCACATTTAAATATTATAAATTACATTCAACCTTTCACATCCAAGGGTAAAATAGATATTTTAACAAAAAAACTCATCTACTCCATTTCATATTTTGAACAGTACCGTCTATCACCATCTATCACCATATTGGACTTATGATCTACCCCTTAGAGAGTCTGACAAGGGGAATAAAATGGTACTAAAATAAATAAATAAATAAATAAATAAAAGGATATATATCAGCCGGCAGCCAGTCAGCCAAATTGGACCATACGTCCCTTCCATCATTCTATACTTCCACATGCAATGATGCATCCCCAACACCCACCACCTCCTACAAAAAGAAATACTCCCTCCGTTCCAAATTAGTTGACCTCTTGAAAACTAAAAATTATTTCAAAATAGTTGATATTTTGCCTATTTTTTTTTATAATTTTCTTAAATTATCATTGCATTCAATTCCAAGATAAGAGTTGGTGAGAAGAATTTGAAAAGACATTCTTTGTAAAATAAGGGGTAAAATTGGAAAATTTAAGTATATTTAATACATTCCTTGGTTTGTGTAATCTTACCTTAAACCTCAACTAATTTGGAATGAAGGGAGTATAACACAGGCAAAAGAAAGATAAGGAACCCTTAATTACGAGACATAATTGGAAACTAAGGGCTGGTTTAGTGGTAGAGCTAGATTTTACAATATGTAAGGTCTCAGATTTGATCTCTTTCCATGCCCTTTTGAGACAAAAAAAAACTTATTAAAAAAAAATTAAGAGACATAATTAAAAATAAAAATAATAAAAAAATGATGGGGAAGAGAAGAGGAAGTATTGCAATTGTGGCCATAAGTGTTCTGCGTTTGAAAGATGCAAACTATTAGCTTGAATTAGCATTCGTGCGAGTTCAGATATTTGGTATCATATTGCGCTATTTTTTATATCATTTTTCTGA
Source organism: Lobelia cardinalis (assembly GCA_028566635.1). Taxonomy (NCBI): domain Eukaryota; kingdom Viridiplantae; phylum Streptophyta; class Magnoliopsida; order Asterales; family Campanulaceae; genus Lobelia; species Lobelia cardinalis. The sequence goes on along the minus strand of JAOWAN010005083.1, from coordinate 5,249 downwards.
AATTTCATCTGAACCGTCTAACAGATTATCTTAAAATTTTAAACTATAAATTTTAAAATATGTGTCATTTTTATTCGCTCCGCCATATAAAATGATACAACATTTGACATAAATCTGGATTCCATTCGTGCACATATACTTGGATCCAACTTTATACAATTCCTTTTCAAAGTGGATGTTCTTGTAGAATTCGAATTTTCTATCTCATTTGGCGTCTCATTTTCTGTTCCATAACTATTGAGATAAATTTTTTTAAAAATGGAACAAAAAAATAAAATACTAAATAAGACAGAAGAACTAGACTCATTTTTGAAAATTTTATCGATATCGAAAGAGAAGATCGATTAAAGATGATAATGAAATGCGCAAAATTAATTTCTTACTTATAATAACTCTTGAAATGCAATTTTGCTCCTCCCTTCGAATGAAATGATATATTACTTCATTGGCAAAAGCTAGCTTTTAGCAAAAAAAAATTGAACAAATTAACCCCAAAAGTAACAATTCTCGAAAAGGTTTGTTTATGAAAACTTGCACCGAGTCTGAGCACAAGGATTGAGTTCAGAAGTTAATTTTTTATGATTTGGTACGATAGTTTATAATGATTAAAATGAAAAAGTTTTAGAGAAATAGAGAAAAAATAATGAGACCCATAAAAATTAAAATTATTATAAATGGACTCGGAGTCTCAAACTAATTCATTTTGGGGCTCATGCCTAAATTTTCTGGCCTAGGCCTAATTGGAAAATGCTCTCGGATGCCTCCAAGCTTAGTTCAAAAAGAAATTTATATGATTATAAACTCTGCTTTGGCCGTGATCATTTTTCAGAGTATTTTCTAAACATTTGTTTTCAAAAAATCTATTCATTTTTTCAATGAGTTGTACTACAAACTTACAATTATATTAATACCTTTCAAGTAGAAATAATTTTCTACCCCCTTCGTTTCGTTTTAATTGTCTTAAAAGTGACATAAATTTCTCCAATATTTCAATATCAAGAACAGTTAAATCGAAACAGAGAGAATATTTATTTGGAATGAAAAGAGAACCATTGATAAAATTTGGTTACACATGATCCAAGAGAACAAAAGTTGTCAATTTCAAGATTCAATTCTGCCGTTGTACATGTTGGCCTTTGTAAACTACTCTATTGACTATTCATTCACGACTACAAATTGGACCACCGATCAATTGTCAATCTCAAGATTCATTTAGCCGTGGTCCGCTCTAGAGAGCGTAAATTTAAAGCGGTGAAAAATATGAGTGTTTAACTTTCTGTTTTTAGGATGAATTTTTTTTTTGCTTGTTGTTTGACTGACTAAGTGAAAAATAAGAATGTTTTATTAGTAATTTTTCACCTACTCAAAATAATAATTTTTTTTCCAAGTTGGATGAGGAAAAAAAAAAGAAATTGAATCCCATGTTTCCATGTGCAATTAAAAGGAGAGGTTTACCAGGGCTGCATTTGAAAGGGCGAACTAATGTTCGATCCCCCGCAACGGCATTGGGAGAGGTTTAAAACCTTAATCCCGAGATCCGTCTCAAACAGGATTAGTCGGCCAGTGAGCTGGATACCTGGGCCCAGACCAAAAAATGCGCAATTAAAAGGAGGAACTCACGTACAGAAGAGGATAGAGGGCAAAGCAGAGTGCCCTGCTGCTGCGACACTACCGTACGCATGGTACGTATGTGCGTCTCTGCTGCTCGGTTGTAACTGCTGCAACGTTTCTATGCTGGCTTGGTTCTTTCTTTTGTTACACCCTTCGTTTCACAATAGTTGACCTTTTGAAAATAAAAAAGTATTTCAAAATAGTTGATGTCTTGCATATTTTTTTAACACTTTTCCTAAATTACCATTGTATTAAATTTCAAGATAATAGTTAATGAGAAGAATTTAAAAAGATGTTCTTTGTAAAAAAGGGGCAAAATTGAAAAATTAAAATATATTTAATGTATTCTTGGTTTGTGTAATTTAATCTTAAACCTCAACTAATTTAAAATGAAAGAAGTATATTGTTCGTTTAAATCCTTGTAAACTGACTAGAGATTTTGGTAATTGTGGTGGCAGTCGAAGAAGATGTCAACTAATTTTTTTAATGCTTAATTTTATAAAGAGAAAAAAAATTAACTATGAAGAGAGAATATATTTTACTAAGTTATTTTAAATTAAAAAGAGAAAAATAAAAATAAAGATGAATTAAAATTTCAAATTGAAAAAAAGTTATTTAGTATAAAAGATATAAAAAACAAAAGAAAAAAAAATCAGCTCTATGTTAGTACTACTACCCACCACCCCATCCCCCTTTTAGCGCCAGCACCCAGAGTCGTCTTCATCTCTCTCTCTCTCTCTCTCTCTCTCTCTCTCTCTCTCTCTCTCTCTCTCTTAACTTGTGTCAGTGTTTCGTACTAGTAACTGTTATTTTATTCCAACTTTCCGAAAGCCTATGCAATTTCCCTATTTAGACATCAAATCGGTGAGTAGTGAGAATGATCTCCCTTATAATATAGACCGGTGTAAGCCCGTGTCCTAAGAATGATATAATTTTTTTAATTTAATATGTATTTTTTATTAGTTTTAAAATATAATTAGATTAGAAAATTTTAAACTATTGTAAAATTGAATATATATTAAACTTGAGTATCTTATCAAAATTTGTAGTTAATTTAATTAATTGAACAATTTAAATTAAATACTATATTTAGAAGTAGTTAATAATTAATTTTCATCGTTAAAGAGTAAAAGAAGTAGTAGCAAAAAAAAGAAAAAAGAAAAATCAAAGCACATGTCAAAGTACCACTCTGTAAAGAAATCCATGAGAGATTGATAGCTATTCAATCAACACGTTGCCCGAGATTCCCCTATCCTTCAACTTCAACACCAATGTCAATCGTTGACAGAGAGAAAATTCAACGTTCAAAAATTTATTGTTGTGATTATCTTTTTCATGAATAGTGAACCGCTTTCATTTATAATATAGATACCTGTAATAAAAAAACATGGAATACTTCTTTCTGTTTGAATTCTCGTAGCTAAAATTTCGGTTTTGTGGAAAAAATTAGTTGTGCTCTATAGTCTCACCAAAATTTGTTCTATGTGAATGTTTATATGAAAGAATTCATTGTTATAGACGAATTTTGAGTCTTTGTTTGCTTGAAAGGTTTCAATTTCAATTAAATGGTCATAGAGAAAGTCGGTTAGGGCTTGTTCTTACAAGTGATTTTCATGGTTTTGGACATAAGAGTTTTAAACACTGTGTTCACTACCTAGGTTTTTTTTTTTGGGATAATGGCATTTTAGGTCACAATGTTTGACAACTTTGGCATTTTGGGCCCCCAGGTTCTAAAGTTGGTGATTTGGGCTCTAATGTTGCAAAATTGCAGTAAACCTGGCCCCAATGTTTGACCACTTTGGCATTTTAAGCCCCCAGGTTCCGTCATTTTTGGACGTTTTCCGTACAAAAAGGTCTGGTTTGCTGCAATTTTACAACATCAGGGCCCAAATCACCAACTTTGGAACCTGGGGGCCCAAAATACCAAAGTTGTCAAACATTGGGGTCTAAAATGCCATTAACCCTTTTTTTTATTTCCTACTTATATTTTTTACACACCTATTATTTTACCAATACCCCTATATTTCAATACCTACTTATCAATTTATTTATAAACATATCAAAAAACCAGTTGTGTGGCCCACTCACGTGTTGTTACTTCACGCAACCAGGCCTAGTCTACTATACTCGGGCGCATGTCTCGTCTGGTCTCCTCTCGCCTTCTTCTGAAAAACTCTTCTCTCTCCAGGACTCTCTCTCCTCCCCGACCCCTTCTCCGGCACTGTTCTTTTTTAGTCAGCCCCGGTCTATCAATTATCTTATCTCCAAAGCTTGAACTTGTATCCTCTTCGTATTTAAACTCCCTAACAGCTACTTGTTCACCTCCTCCAAATCAGTCTCATCCATGACTGAGAAGCTGTATCCATTAACGTGAAGGTATAGCTCTTATTACGCTATCAATATCCTATCTACCCGTTGTTCTTCATTAACATCTCTCATTACTTCCCCTTGGTTAGGTTTCCGCAACTTCTTCTATAAATTTCGCGTTCAATCTCGTTTCTTCTCACTTCTTTCAGTCGAATGCGTACTACCAGACAGAGTAAACGTCGACGTGAATCAGAGGAATACGACGGTGAGGGTTCGGGTAACAACGTAGAAATCTTGGCTAGCACTGGAATACTGGTATGTTTATCCCTTTATTAGGCCCATTAATCTTGTGTGTATGCCTTTATTAGACCCATTAATCTGTTGTGTATGCCTATTTTATTTGATCTGAACAATATTTAACAGAAAATATACTAGTACCGTTAGCTTTATGCCTTAAATTGATCCCTGAAATTGTTTGTGTATTTACTTGTCTGTATATAATTGTTGCCCAATTCGTTGCCAATGATATGAATCTGCCCTTCATGTATATATTTGTCCTAAAATACAACTCTTGAATTTTTCAATTCTGTTTACCTAACTAGTATTCATCTCATGTTGTTTTTAGTTGTGGGTGGTCAGACCTGAATGAATGAAAGTTTGGTATAGGGTGTTTGAGATTTGATCATACTAATCTGTTAAACATCATTACTCTTGAAATAGAGGTTCGTTTTCAAAAAGGTATTGGGTGTTTCAGATTTCTCCATACTAATCTAAACATGCGTGTATTTAAAAAACTTCTTTCATTGCTGACACTATCTAAAGATGGATACCCAACAAGAGAGTGACCCTGAGGAAGCAGTGGAATTAACACATGAAGATTGTGCCACTGGTTCCTTGTTCAATCCTTAGATGATAGCATACTTAGTGCAAATGATGTCCGTAGAAGTTGAGAGTGGTTGTGCGATCGAAGGGTGGGTTGTTTAACAAGACCACATGGCCTAGAATTCACAAGAAATTCAATCGCTTCTTCAAGGTTGCCTACAGCCTAGATCAAATTACGGCTAAGTATCGTAGGATTAAGAAAGACTACCATGTTGGTCCCACTAAAGCTCAATATAGGCTAGAGGGGGGGGGGTGAATAGCCTATTTAAAAATTCTTGCTTAAAAACAGATTAATTATAAAACTCTCACCCTTGAATTGATAAAGGGGTTTATATGCAGCGGAAGGTTACAGAGTTTGTCAAGAAAAGAATCTGTTTAACAAAGAGTGCAGAAACTTTATGCTCAGTCGGATGCCTTTGAGGAAACAGAGTGTTCTGATCCTGAGGATT
>JAOWAN010004977.1:0-21081 GCA_028566635.1 Lobelia cardinalis | reverse complement strand
CCCAGATTTGCAGAAAATAAAATCCAAAAACTTGGTTGAATCCCAATCACCACCACCAGATTTGCTACCAGAAAATAAAATCCCCTCATCCTCCCCCACCCCCTCCCCCCCCCCTCCGTCCCCCTACCAGATTTGCTACCCAATTCTTACACCCCCAGATTCGCTTCATCAACAAGAAGACTTCGGCCCCCGCGTGGAACGAGGAGAGAAGATGGAGATTACCAGAAAACAAATGACCTTTTTGAGAGGGAGAGAAGATTAGATCAAAGAGATGGAACCGAGAGAACTGTGAAGAGAGAGAGAGATGGAGCTTGTGCCTAGGTCGCACCGTGGTCCCCTCAACCCAGATCTAAACCCAGATCCATTTGGGGAAGGAGGTGGTGGTGCTTGCCCTCGTGTTGTTGCTCTGCTTGTGGCAAGGGGATGGCTGGCTTGGTGCTCGCCGCTCCTTCTTCTTCCCTTCCCCCGTCACTCTCTCTCTCTGATCTTCTCTCCCTGTCTCTCTGTTCTTCTCTCCCTTTCTCTCTGATCTGATCTTCTCTCCCTCTCTCTCTATCTCTCTGTCGGTGCTGCTTCCTCTCCTTCCCCCTGTATCTCCCCTCCGTTGGACTCCAGATCTGGGTGGAGGTGAAGGGATGGCGATGATGGGAAGAGGGAAGAAGACGTGTTTGATGATTTAGGGGTTTGTTTGATCAAGATTACTATTATACCCCTACGTACTACTATGCCACATCAGCATATTATCAACGTCACATGATAGTTGACCAGGTCAAAATTAGAGCAGGGACCAAATCGACCTTGGGTATTGAAAGCTTAGGGACTACTAATGGATTAACTAACGTTAGGGACTAAATCGTCCACTGGGTCAAAGGTCATGGACCAAAAAGATAATTTTGCCCTATATATTTTGAGTTTTAGGTGACGAGCATCATGATGTGCACTCCATCCCATGCACTGGGGGACCTGAGGCTCTACTAACTCCAAATCTTCGAAGTTATATGGGGTGTGTTTGGACGATAGTTTTTTTTTGTCAATTTTTAGAAAATTTTGATTTTTAAAAAGTGGTTGATTTTTATACTGTTCACCTGCCTTTTTATATTCCTAAAATACCCTTATCATAAATATCATATTCCACAAATGGCCTAGATGTGACTCATGACAATCTGGTCTCCCTCCCCAGCCCTGCATTCGGCTCCTACCACTTGTGGGTTCATCTTGTCTATTAAATCACATTGAAAACAACTTTCAACCAGAGGGATTTACCGCAGTCTCCGGTGGCGCAACCGCCGCGACCGGTGGCATCGAAGGAGCTGCCGTGAAAGGGTAACCCATGTCGATCCAGTTTGGCGTACTGCTGCTCCTGACCCCAAACAGAATACCTGCTACAAACTTCTTCCAATTCGTCACAAACCGATCAAGCTCCCATAAAGTTTTCGTGTCAAGAGCTTCAATATCCAGCTCAATTTCATCCCCCTCCTGCGCCAAATGCTCATTTCGTTTCCTAATAATATGCACTAACGGTAGCATCTTCTCCCGAGGCAAACCTTGCAATCCCAAACCCAACTTCTGCTTCTCCTCCATACTCAGCTCCCTCTTATTCGGATCTTTAGCTCTAGGCTTCGGCAGCTTCCCAACCACCTATTGTTTCACAACAACCGTTGGCTTCACTGGTTGGTCTCGCACAAGCGATGGGGTCAGAACAGGTGACTGCAACGAAGGTGGGTTAGATGTACTAGAATGATTATGCTTATTCAAAACCGGCTGCTGCACTGGGCTAGCTAGACTTCAACTTTTACTTCTCCGGCCTATCGAAGGCAGGGAAGAAGGGACGGAGGGAGAGAAGAGAGAAACTGCTGCTGCTTTTGCTTTCTGTTGAAGAGAGGGAGGAATGGAGGGGGGAGAAGAGAGAGAAACTGGAGGGGGAATAGTGAGAAAGGAGATGGGATGATGTGAGAGAGGGAGAGAGAGAAGATAGAAATAAATAAGTATTTTGAAATTTAGGTATATAGGTTTAAGGGATAGAGGTAGTGGTAAAATAATAGGTGTGTAAGAAAAGTTTTGTAAAAATGAAATAAAAACCCATGTAGAGAACAGAAATTTCAGAAATCATTTTTCCAAAACCATAAAAACCATGTGTAAGAACACACCCATAGTACTATGCGAAAAAATAATCAACGATGTCGATGAATTAATTGAATAATGTAAATATTTTAATTGATGCTCTTAATAAATAAAAAACCAAATATTTATTTTGGTAATAGAAACACTACATGAAAAATATCCCAAATTTGCGAGGACAAAAAAAATTATATCATGAATGTATGAACTTTTTTATAAGATTATAATCTGAATTTAATATTTTATCAATTCAATGTATAATTATTTACGGAAAAACACTAAGGGCTGTATCACTTAGGTTTGTCTCTTCACGTCGATATATTATTATTTTTAGTTTTTGATCTTTTATGGATCCTACAATTATCTTTCTATTTTTTTCTTACTTTTTTACTTTAATCACTACAAAAAAATCACATCAAATCATCAAAAATTGACTTACTGACTCATCCCTTATTTATTTTTTAAAATTAATTTTTGATTTTTAACTTGTAATAGGTTTCACAATTTTTTCTCTATCTCTCCTACTTTTTCATTTTAATTATTATAAAATAAAATTTAAAATCAGTATAAATCGAACTTTTGATCCAAAATAAATTTAAAGACGAACGAAATAATAGTAAAGTGAAACAAATGAAAATGTTCAATTGAAAATTAACGAGCATATAACATTTAAGATAAAAAAAAAAGGAAAATTAAGTGAAGCTTACTCACAAAAAATAACTCGTTCCACGTGTAATAAAAAAATTGATGAAGAAAAACATCAAAAATCAAAAGAAAAGGAATATTGTGAGGAGGGGGATGGTATGGGTCGGAGGTAAATATTATAACTATCTTCAAAGAAGAAAATGCACACACGAAGGGCGTGGAACGTTGCTAGCATTTGAAAAATACCCTCCATTCCATTCCCAACTGCAAAGCTCCATCACCAGAGCCTAGAGATCGGAGAGGGCAGCGACCGTTCCAAGGAGTGAAGGAGCCCAAAAGCCTCAAAACCCCATAATCAAACAAAGAATCCAGACAGGCCATTTATTCAAAGAAGAAAGGACCCATCCCTCCGTTCGATTATAGATAAATTCCACAACCTCCAAAAGGCCTCTCAAGAACCGTCGCTGCTACCCAGAGTTGAGAAATCGGTAAGCGATGGAATTCACTTCCCTTCATCGTTCACATAGCACGAATACTATAATCTGCACTCAAAGCTTTTTAGTTACTAAGCCTCCTGCCAAGTACAAGAAAATACCATTTGTAGGCCCCACCAATGTTGGATGGAACTTTCGCCTTCTTCGCTCATTTGCTTCTTTGGTTTCTGTCTCTCAGACCCACCAGCAAGCAATCATGGCGCCGCCGTCCACATATTTACCCACTGAGGGCACCAATCAGGTATGTTTTTCCTCGTAAAATTTGTTATTTTAGTTGGTGAGAGCTCAATAATTGAACCATGTTTAAATTGAATTGAACTTGATGACTCTTCCAATTGGTTTTTTTTTTTTACTCTTCTGCTGTGTTTGGTTGCCCAGGAAATTTCAATGTAGCCCGAACTTTCTAGTGTTTTACTCTCCTGTACTTGGTGCTTTATTTGCTGCACCGTCAAATAGTGACCGTGATGTGGAGTGCCAATAGGAATTCCCCAATATATTCATGCTGATTTGGAAATATGATTACTTGCACAGTGGTAACAAAATCGGGATTCGTTAATATAATTCGTTGAGGGTTGAGATTCAAAATTTGGGAATTATTCACTAATGTTCGGCCAAAAATCAATAAAATATTGGAAGCACGACTTAATTCGTTGAAATGTACTACATACCTATGTATTCGAATATCAAACTTAGGTTTGAAGATCCGGAACAATATCACATATTGGTTGGTAAGCTTAACTACTCGTTGTGACTCGTCCTGATATTGCTTTTTGGGTAAGTTTAGTATTGGAATACTTTGATCGGGATTGTGAAGTACTTGAAGGGGCACCCGGTAGGGATCTTGTATACAAATAATGGACATACACGGGTTGGACCCTCATGGATGCTAGTTGGGCTAGTTCACTGGAGGACAGAAAGTATACCACGTGGTATTGTGTGTTTGTGGGTGGAAACTTAGTCACGTGGAGGAGTAAGAAACAACGTGTAGTGGCAAAGGTCAAGTGAGAATATGAGTATCGCGCTATGGGCCAGACTACCCAACAACTCGTGTGGGTAAATCACTTCTTGACATAAATTGGACTTGAAGTTACGTTGCCAATGTAGTTGTGTGATAACCAAGATGTCATGCATATTTCTAGTAACCCAGTGTTCCATGAAATGACAAAACATATGGAGATCGATTGCCACTTTATACGTGAGAAGGATCAGCAGGAAGCCAGGAACTTATTTCCACTTCATATGTTCGTACCGGGGAACAATTAGCTGATGACTAGAGTAAGGGTAGATTAATTTTATCACAAGTTGGGCATGATAGATATATGTGCTCAAGCTTGAAGGGGAGCGTTATAAATTGTAGGGACCTTTGTGATATTATAGTGAGTTTGAGGGGAGAGTTGTAGGTATATGTGTGGTAGTATATCAACCTTGTACATGCATTGAAATGGATAAGGGAATATTGTGACTTAATTTCTCTCTCTTGGTTCTCTCTCAACACATTATTGTTCGTCCTCGATACTAAAATCAAGAATCTTTAAAGAAGATATACTTGGGGTCCTCAATCCCCAAGACATCTTTCCATGATTTGTTATTCAATGTTCTTCTAGTTAGAATCCAGACAGATGTGGGAGACTCCCACCCAAGACTCTTCCCTGCCTATATCGAAAGAGGGAACTATATCTTCCATGGTGGAGTCTTCCATTAAACATTCTGCTGTGGATCCAGTTCGATCACGAGAATTCTTAACTTTTTTCACGCTCCTTGCCAATTCGCCTTTTTTCTCCGATGATTTATCGGAAGGATCAGCTTGGATGAGCGATGTTTGGCCAGTATTTAGACTAGCATTCGAAGTATATAAATCATACTTCTGCGTAATCAAAATGAGGTACTGAAGCTTTGTTACTATTATCTCTTAATATTCCTCCATTCCAAAAGAAAAACAAAAGTTCCATTTGAAAAATCAAACTTATAAGTATTTTACTTTTACTCACAACTCTTTTAAGTTCCTATATATGTACATGTATTTATTTATATGACATCTTAGGGAAGAGTTGTTTTTGAAAGGAAAAGAAAGAAAATTAGAAAGTAGTAGAAATTTACGTGTTAAAATCAGAATTGGGGTCCTTTTATTTTGAGATAATCTAATATGGATGGTAGGAACCTGACTTTCTATTTTGGGAAGTTTCAGTTGCATATTCCTACTTCAAGGTTAGGTTAACGAGTTTTGTGTGTTTAGATTACCTTTAAACTTGATCTTAAGAATTATATATCCCTGAGCATAAGGGCATCTATGAAAAACGTAATTGTATCCTTAACTTGCCAGACTTTCATAAGTATACTGTTTGAGAACGAAAGCCATCTCGAGTTTTAAGGTTAAACTTGTTCTCACTTGGTTCCTAACACGTTAGATGTAATTGTAACTCTCCGTTATATACATTATACTGTGAGTGTGAGCTTGGTTTGAAAACAGATGCAACTTCTAAATTCTCTTTACATTAAATAGTAGGGTTTGGAAATGTCATGTGCAGTCTTGTAACACTTCAGAGAAGCAGATGACAAGTTACAAACTTTCACTAGAGATGTGAATCCTTCAAAGATGTTACATTTCAAAATACACGCTTCCGTTATTTGATTTTCGCCGAATGAGTGGCTTCTTCATCTTTCTAAAATAGCCAATTGATACGTAAACTTCACGATTTGGCAGGTGTTGGTGGAGGAGGACTCGAGTGTGAGGACAATCATTTTAAACAGGATGAAGCAACTAAATGCACTTTCATTCCAAATGGTAATGATTTGTTAAATAAAGGCATTTAGTTCTTAACCTCACCGAAATTTGTTCTTTGTCCAATTTGAAGTTCTTAAATTGTTAAAGATCTATTCCACCTGTGTTGGAACCATGAATACTTCAAGCAAGGCGTCTGTGACTGTTTCACTACCCACATGTGTTATATTTCCTTGTCTATCTTATATATTTGATGTGCTATTACATGCTATAACTTGCATCACTACTTTGTTGAAGTCCAAGCTGCTTGATATGTCTTTGCATGCATTCAGTATGCTATAGTTGTGGATGTGACTTTGATCCAACAACTCTTGTGATCAAAGCTAAGTTATGAACAAGCATTATCGACAATTTTCTATTTGATGCACATGCTCACAGGGAAAGTGAAAGTGTTATCAAGTATGCCATGGATTTATTAGATGTTTTATTTGAAAGTATATATCAAAGGCTAATGTGTTTTGGTTAATCATGAGGTCCATAAGCTTAACAGATGTTTAGAATGTTGAAGTAACTTCATTTGGTGGAAGTATGTTTGAGTACTATGTATATTACTGTATGCAAAATTTCGGCAGAGTGCGAAGCGTACCAACACAATGAGGGAAGACGTGCAAGTTAGAAGTCTTGTAGGGAAGGCCATGCTTAACCATAGTGCTGATACCATTTTAAGTTCTTAGGTCATCTAAAATATTAAGAAGGCCCATCCACAGTTGTTAGTTTCTAAAGATACCCAACATGATTCACCATACAGATGTCCATTTAATATAGTATCTAAATCTTATGAGTGAACCATCTCACGATACATGTCTTATGATACGCCAATACATATATACATATGATACAACTCCAATATGAAAATGGTGCATCTCCAATACGTGATAAAATATAACGTTGTAACTTCTCTCTCTCCAACATCAATTAAGGCTTTTACGGAGTATTAGTCGTTTTCTGGCTTCTTGAATTGAAACTTGAAAACATCCGCTCTTCTCGAAACTTGAAAGGTATTATTCATTTTTTCTTTATATGAGCTCTGTACTTCTCTATTGTTTAAACCTATCTTAGTAGTTAGTTAGTTAGTTTATGGTACTTCAATTTTATACTTTATGTTACATAAGTTCAAAGTTTAGTACTCCATTAATTACCTTGATTTTAAACTTTATTATAGATACTATTATTGATATGTGATTCTTGTCTTTTTGAAGTTGAATAAGTGGCTTGAACTATTCTCATTTTAAAATTTTGTTTAGTTACTTTAGCTTTAATATGTTTGGCCTATAATTTTAGTTTCTAATATGATTTAGTTTCTTTTATCTTTTGAAATATGGACCACAAATGATTGAATGCTCGATTCGAACACATTGTGAAAAAGTATATGACATCTACACATTATGGTTTGGTGAATAAAATTACTTTTATATCACTTCTAATTATTTTATATAATTTTTGGAATGTGTTCTGTATTTTACTATACGATACTATTACTGATACATGATAACAATTTTCGGGACCTTTGATTCAGGATATGATTAAGTATTAGGCAAAGAAGGGCCCAATTATGTGTATTAGATAGCAGTGCAGGTTTAAACCATTGGTTTGAGACGAGAAACAAATCTCAAGAATAATGTAAAATTCCATACAACTTTTATTGAACCTTCTTTCAAAACCGATAAAGAGACGATTCTTGTAGGAGGTATCTGCATTGGTCCAGGTTGTAACTCTTCTTCTCAGGCAGATCACATACTATCTGGGCTTACTTCCCTACTATTTGCTGATTAAAAAATACATATCTCAACATTGCAAGGTCAGTGGGTTCTTCTAGGTTTAAGCAACGGATAAAGTTTTGTAGGGCATATAGAAAACTATGTTTTTTTTCTTAGACTGTGAAAAGGATGATTGAATAGTATAGAGATGATGCTTTCTTTGTTTATTCATGTCCCATTTATAGCCATTAACCCATCACACCTGGGAAGGGCTACTAGCTATTTATGATATACTGTCTCTGTTCTAACCAACGAGTCCTTTTACCTTTTAAACATTTCAACACCGAACAAGCCTGGTTCCCTCTTTTTTGATTCTAGTCACGTGGGTAGTGAGCCAAGACAGATTTCAGTCATGTTTGAGATAATTGTGTGGAAGTGAAGGATTTCACTAGTAAACGACGAGTTAGCTCCCAAGCCTGGGCTTTAATTTAGTCCTCCGAATATGTCTTTAGCATTACACGAGATGCTGCCTAGTGCCTAGGCCATAAAGTTTGCAAGACTTCAATTAGTCTTTCAGTACTGTAAAACAACTTTCTTTATCGGTGGTCAATTTAAGTTCCAACGTTTTTTGTGGTTAGATTTTTAGTGAACCAGCTTTTATTCAACTTGGAAAAGATATTGAGAGCTGCTCGATGTTTTAGCTTGGCAGTTCTGGAATTATCTACAGTATTATCATTCATTTTTCTAGTCTATTCAAGCGGATGTGGATCTTGTAAAAAAGCCTTCAGATCCTGACAATGGGATACTTGTTTTTTCTCCGTTTCTTCCATGTTCACCTATTTGTGTTGGTGTGTTCCCTTTATTCCCCTCTTTCATGCAGGTACATACGTGCTTCTATGGAAGTCTAGATGCCGTTTAAGACAAGCCACATCTTCTAGATTAGATGAGGTCATGGTTTGCATCTCTTTTTCAATCCAAGGATAACGTCACTCTATTCTGAAATATCGATTTACCAAAAGGTGTGGGTTTATCCCCGAACGCCACATGTTGGTCCCTTTTCCGGGACTGGCTTATTTCCTTACAAGAAAAAGACTAACTTAATTAATAAGTATGTAAAAGTGGATTCTGTGTGCAATTTTGGGAGAACATTTGAAAATAAAGTAATCTTGAAGTTATAATTTAGTTGATGTGCTTTAACTGTGTGGAAATTTGAGTTTTAGGCTGGATAGCTTACCCTTTCTGTGGTCCTTCAGGTTGCGTATTGGTAGGATTAAAAAAGCCATGCAGAGTTCGTGTCAAGTATGTCATACATGTAATTGTGCTTTTGAAGCCTCAGCTATTCTTGTTAGTTGGTAGTTCAGTAGGGGCACAACGGTGATTGCTCATTATGGAGGCATGGCCTAGATGCTATCCATGCATCTACTTTTCTCGCCACAGCTTAGTTTTGGATAGTTTTTGGGTTGTTTATCATCTATACATTATTTATTTATACAGGCTAATGTTCAAGATTTTCGCCAGTTGTCTTTCGTCTGATGTTTCTTTTTCATAGTCAGACAACCTTGTCGTGTAGTCAACTAGACCCTTGGTTTATAAGTTCTGCACTTATCCTATACAGTGGTGTGTGTCATGAAACTCAAATTACGTAATTCAGAACAAATTTTGAATATCATAACCATTTTGCTATGACTTGGCTATCGGCAGGAATAATTCTTAATATTGGAACTATCTTGCTATGACTTGGTATCAGCAGGAAGAGTTCTGAATATTTTAACCATCTTGCCATGACTCTGTTATCAGCAGTAAAAGTTCTTAATAACTTTCAATCTCAATTTTTCTACCTAGGTATCTCGATTGTTGGAGCTCTTTCTTGCCTATGAGGAGGATCGTTCGGTCAAGCTAATTATTGTGAAGGTATATCCTCATTACGAAAGAAATGCTTGTGCAGTACATATTGTTATGGTTTGAAATGTTGAATAAAAAGAGTACAGAGAAATTATGGGAAATAACGATGTTGAATTCTACGCCCAGCTTGCTTAAGGCCTTCCACTTATTTTAGAGTAGGAAGTAAGAGGTAAGCTGTTCTTTTGGGCTGTCTACACCCAACTTGTATACACCCAACTTTATCACATCAATTTTAAAATCATATGCCGATCGTTTGGGTTGTCCTATTTTAAAATTTTCTTTTTCCTATCTCGATCTTCCTTTAGGTGGAAATCCTGGGCGACTAAGTTTTGGGATCCGATTATTGACAAAGTGTCGAGGAGGTTAGCTGGGTGGAAGGGTGCTTATTTTTCTTTAGGGGGTAGAGTCACTCTCATTGAGTCATGTTTGTCGAGTATTCCCATTATTTATTTATCCTTGTTTAAGTTATCCACGGGAGCGGCAGAGCACTTAGAAGGGATAACGCGTCGATTTTTGTGGTGTGGGGCCGGAGAGGAGAGTAAGCCTCATTTGGTGGCTTGGAAGAAGGTGAGTCGACCCAAGGAAGATGGGGGGATTAGGATTATGGAACTTGATTATCAAGAATGTTTCTTTGATTGGTAAGTGGTTATGGCGTTTTCCTTTGGAGCATGATTCTGTATGACATAGAATTATTCAGAGCAAATTCGGTGTTAAACATAATGGGTGGTATGCAACTGCAAGTCTTTCTATCACGTCCGCCAGTCCATGGAAGTTCATTTCGAGTTGTTTTCACCTTTTTTACCCTCATGTCCGTTATGAGGTTGGGATTGGAAATCAAGTCCGGTTGTGGGAGGATCACTGGATAGAGAATTTTCCTCTTAAGGTCTCTTTTTCTCGTTTGTTTCGACTTTCCAATTTTCATAAGGCGCCTATTGGTACATTCCTTGTTAGGAAGGGGGGGTCAGGTTACATGAGATTTTTATTTTGTAAAGAATCTCAATGATAGAGAGTCCATGTCGGTTGCAGATTTACTGTTGCAACTTTTCTCTTTTCGTCCTTCGGATCTTCAATCCGACCGGCGAATCTGGGTTCCTGATCAGACCGGGTCTTTTTCTATGAAATCCTTCACCAAAATTCTTCGTCCACATTTACAGATTGACTTTCATCTTTACCATTTCATTTGGAAGTCCAAGGTCCCGTTTGAATACAAGGTCTTTGCTTGGTCAATGGTCCTTGACCGTTTGAACACTAATGATTGGCGGCAAAGGAGACAATCGAAAATGTATATCTCTCTCCAGATGTGTGCGTCATGTATATGAGAGCTAGTGAGTCTCACGAGCATCTGTTTATGGATTGATCGACGGCCCGGAGTCTTTGGTGCAAGTTGTTTGGGTTACGGGGTGAGACATCCATTATGCCTCGCAGCGTGAAAGAGTTCATTATGATTAGCCATGTGGGCTTTGGTAGATCGAGGGATGCTTCTTTGCCGTAGAATTGTGCCGTATTCAGTTTATTTTGGAATATCTTCAAAAATCGTGAGTTATCGCTTTCATTGTTATGGGAAAAGATTACTGTGCCATCTTCTTTATGGGCTAGGAGTTTTGGCGCTTTTTTGGGTTTGTCTTTGGGAGATTTAGCTAGAGATTGGAGAGCTGCTATAGAGTAATTTCATGTGTATCCGCAGTTTTTGGTGGATTTCTTGTCCACCTTTCTTTGCACATTCTTACCCTATCAATAATATTCATCTTTTATCCAAAAAAAAAACACTATACTTACGACATCTGGAAATGGAATTAAAGTTACCATTTTGTATCAAAATAGGTAAATACAAAATAATCTTTCATGGATCATGATGTGTTATGATTGTAGGGCAAAGGGAGAGCTTTTTGTGCTGGTGGTGATGTTGCTGCGGTGGTACACAATATCAGTAAAGGTCAGTCTCTGTCACCGTCTATTATATATATGTGTGTCTGCACGTGCTAGTGAGTGTATGTGTGCGCGTGCTAGTAAATATATATATATTTATGTTAACTTTGTCAGATTTCAAACAGGCTTTCAAATATTTTCTTTGAGGAAAATATTCATATTTCACAAACTTAAATTCTTTCATGAATTACTCGTGGAAAAAGTTTTAGGATAGTTTTTATCATATTTCACAAACTTAATTTATTTCATGAATCACATGTGGAGATAATTGTAGGATAGTTAATCATAACCTTTGCTTTCTTGTGCGTGGCAGATAGTTGGAGGTCAGGAGCAAATTATTTCTCCAAAGAATTTACCTTGAACTATTTGATGGCAACATACAGTAAGCCTCAGGTGATTCAGCTCTTGAAATTTGTGCTCATTTGGTCATTCCCTTTTCTTTTTGCAGTTAATTTCAGTGAACTTAATTATTCAATTTAGACTTTACTATATTAGGTTGGGATAGCAACTTTCACTTCATTGTTCATTGGAAATTTGGAATCATAATTTTAGCTTCACTAATTTATTGTAGGTATCTATCCTTAATGGCATCGTTATGGGAGGTGGGGCAGGTGCTTCAATACATGGTAGATTTCGAGTTGCTACAGAGAATACGGTACTTGTCTTTTAGTATTCATCAGTTTCATGTAATTTGTTGGTGTTGGTACTCGATGTTACATGGACCGAGGCACAAGTACGCGCTGCAATGTGAACTGTTAGTAAGAGTCTTGTCCTTTGGACCTCTGAAATCGGTGTATACTCCCTGTTTTTCTTGGATAAGTAATTCGACAATATCGTAATAGCATCAAGTGCTAAAAAATGCTTTGTACTCATTCCAATGCAACTTTGCCAAGAATTTATGTAAAGTTCTTATGGATCCTGGCACCAGATAGAGCTGCTGCACGACTATTTGCAGCATGAAATTGTCAAACGTGTATCATGCACATGCTACAACGCGAATATCTGACATGATTCCGTGATGATAGCATACATATGAATAAATCGATGAAAATATTTCTTCGACTGATTAGATATTAAAGATTGAATAGGGTGTATAACTGATGGTAAGGTTAGTTCATTTGTCCTAGGTGCCATAGATTTGAGTTAGGTCGACTACTCCTCTGGTTATGGCAAAAACAATGTAGTGTTCAATGGATGGTGCACAGAACCCGCATTGGTGAAGATGTGTGCACTGAGCTTTGCCTTTGCTTAGCTATAAAATTATAACTGTTTCTATAAACCACATTATTTGTGGAGGGTTAAAATGTATTTTTTTGAATTTTGCAGGTGTTTGCGATGCCTGAGACAGCTTTAGGTCTCTTCCCAGATGTAGGTGCCTCTTATTACTTGTCAAGACTTCCTGGATTCTTTGGTAATGCCATTTGTATTCTTGTTTCACTGCTGCCTCTTTCATATTAAATTGTTCTTTCTAAAAAGAAACTACGGTTGTGTAATCCTGGGTGGTTTTCACCTTACTTTTTACTTTAATCATTACAAAAACCCAAAAACCAAATAAAAAACCTTTCGTTCTAACGCACCCTACATTCTTAAGAACTTAGATTTGTGGTCTCACTCTCATTTGTTTGACGACTATGGTCTCATTTAGTATGCCACTAGGCAAATGCTGAACTATTTTTGTAATTGGTGGGTGGCGCAGTTAGTTATACAATTAGGCTAGTTAAAAAATAAAGTTAGTTTTGGTTTACATTCATAGTTGTGGATATCGTACGATCCGCAATAAGACGATTTGATGTGATAAGAAGCCTGCGAGATGCGAATTGTAGGGTAGAATTGAAAATGGTATGCGAATCATATAGAGCGTTCGTGATATATGAATGTTACATATTGTACAATTTGTTTGCTACGTAATTACAGGTTTCGGGTAGGGTCAAACAGGATGCAAAGTCACACAACCCATAAAGAAATATTATTATTATTATTGTTTCTTTTGGGTTGGAATATATATATAGTTCAAAAATAATGTGAGGTTCAGCAGCCCCTTTTCAAGTTTTTTATTCTCGGCTAGGGCTTGAAGGCCTTTCACTCTCTTTTATAATATTTGAATCTTCAACTCTGGGCTTCTCATCCACTATTTTTGAATCTTGGTGGCATTAATCTATGCTCCCTTTCCCTCCCTCCTCCTCTCTCTCTCTTTCTCTTTTTCTTTCTCTTTCTCTTTCTCTTTTAAACTTTTTTTGTGCTTAATTTGTTAATCTCTTGATTCCTTGTTTAGCTGTACAGAATTAATATGAGTTTTTATTTAGCATTTAGTTGATAATTGCACTTTACTAAAATAATTACTTGATGTGAGAATTTATTGTTTTCTTATGTAACTATGATTTGGTCATTTGATCTTTTTTCTGAGTTAATGGGTAAAAAGAGGAAGATTTGGCTTAAAAGCATTATAAGTGGATGGTAATAGAATATAAATTAAGTGTAGTTATTGTGATGAAGTAAATGTGTCGTGGATTAGTTAATTTCAAAATCATTCTTTTAAATCACTCAAAGATGTTAAACTATGTTTGCAATGCCCGAATGATGTTAAACATATGTTTGTTAAATCTTTTGGGTTAGTGGTGAAAGAAAATATAATAGTTGTAGAAGATTAGGAGTGTTTTATGGTGACTGAGGCGGGAGAGAATGTGTAGAAAAGAGAATCCATGTATAATTTTATGCTGGGGGAAGCAAAAAGCGTAAATAAAGAACTATCAATGAAATGTTCAAAAATAAAATTAGTTGTTGGGTCTATTCGTAAGATTTATAAATTTGCCTTACCTTGCAATTTGACGTATTGCTGATAGAAGAGATTAAGACGGAAGGGTGGTGGTGACCAATATTCTTGTTAGTAGCCTAAACGATTTTCCTTCGATTCATTACACTTCATCTATAATCAATGATGTGTAGTAGATGCTTGACTTTAATGGTGAAAGAAATTGGAGAGAATAACGTGGTACAAGTGACCTTTGTGATTGTGCTTTTGCGTCAGTACTTTTGGAGGAATTATTAGAGAAGAAGAGACCAAGATTATATTGGTCTTCTTGTGCCACTTATAGTATGGGTCCATTGGCCTACTTATCCGAGAAGATCATTTTCTTGTAGCACTTTCATTGTCCAAGAATCTCTTCAAAGTGAGAAAAGAAGTAGCGAAATTTGTGATTGCCGCGTAAATTCTTTTGCTCACAAATCAAGTACCCAAACTTGTGGATTGATATAAATGGCCTCTTCCTTTGCTTGTACTTATGTCTAAGAAGATGAAAACTTTACCCATATCTTCCAACATCAAGTCAATGCAATGAGCCGTATAGAGCTAAAAAAACTTGGCCTATTCTCTTCTTGCAATTCCTCGACAAGTACATAAGCACAAGCACAATTGGTCATCACTTGCATCACATTTCTCTCCATTTTCTTCCACCATTGAGTCAAGCATCTGAAATTGCTTTTGCTTATCCTTGATTATGGATGAAATGTTAATGGATTAAAGGAAACACATTCCACTTAGGCTATTGAAAAAATTGGTTATGTGCTTTGCCGATCCGTCCAGCTATATCCACATGAGTTTCCCCCCGTTTTTTCTCTTCTTGTTCTTATATTTCTCCAAGTTATCGTGGACATGATTCACCTCCTTCTTCATGTTACTCACCGGTGCCTCATGATAACTTGAATCCTTTTCTATGTAAGTCCCGGTCTCTTCTATTAAAAGATAGGGCATTTTTATGAATCAACTTAAATATACACCTAGCGATCGATTTTCTTTTCTTAACCGTTTCTTTGATAGTGCTTTTTTCAGGCCCTTATTCTTTCCCCTAAGCACAAAATTATTCATGGATCCTTTTTTCCTGCTCATCTTTTCTCCCGGCGCTTTTACCTCAAAAACAATTCTCATCATCTTAAGCTATAACATTTTCTTCCATTCTTAACCTGAAAGATTTAACAATTACCTCTTTTAACATGATCCGGACATTGCAAACATGGGTTGACATCTTTGTGTCATCCAACAAAAACAGTATGATCTTTGAATTTACTACTTACTTTTTCTGTTGCCAATTTGGTGTCAAATTCTCATCGGAAAAGGTTATTCCTCCCCTCTCTCCAGTCTCCATATTTACCTCCCCTCTCTCCATATTTAAGAAAGATAATGACCTAAAAATCATAATTACAACAGAAAAACATAAAAGACAAGAAACTATCCCATCAAGTTTTATTTGACTCCATTCGTCCCTAAATGAGTGTCCTGTTTCATTTTTGTAAAGTCAACATAGTTTATCATTAAAGTAATTATTTAACAATATTCATTAAGCTTTCTAAGATATCAAATTTTATGAGATTATTAAGTAAAGTATCAATGACATTTCTTATACTCATCAACAAAAAGTCAATTCTCATAATAAAGTGGTCATACTTTAAAATAGTTGACCAAAAAATGTCAAAATAGGACACTCATTTAGGGATGGAGAGAAGAGTAAAAATGTAAACTATTAACTACATAATATACAAAAAACTTCTGTTAATATATGTGTAAAAATGGTTTTGATGGATGAAATATGGGTCTAAAAGATGCATAAACTAAGCTAAAAAGGACAACAAAAGAGAGGGAGGGACTTTGACTTTAGATCATGTATGACCCGAGCTGAACCTGACAGCTACTTGTCACAAACAAACTGTATGATTCCCAAACCATTGTACGGTTCACATGCATCTTTTGATTCTACCTTACAATACCTATATTCAAGGCTTCATATCATGTTGAATCCAACGATGTCGTGCATCTTATGATTTTGACAAATGAGGATCTTAGTTAGACAAGTGACCATATCATTCTTATTCTGGTTGACAACATTTGGAGGTGTTAATACTTGGTTATTCATAAATAACATTTCCGCTTATTTTCAATATAAATAAATGAAGAATAATTGTTACCATCAAGGCTGTCGGCCCAGTGCCAACCAAAAAAATTAGGCCCTTAATTTGAAAGTTTTTGTTTTATATTGAATTAAACTTTTATTACCAAGATAAAAAATAGTACAAAAAGCAAGCATATCATTATGTTCTTGCATTTTTGTTAACGCTATTCTACAACAATCATTAAAAAACTATAACAATAACATTAAAAAAAAAACATCATGACTTGATTCTGCAAGAAAAGAAAACTTTTCAAGTTCCAACAATAACAACCATAACGAAACGTCGAAGATAGTACCTAACAACATAACAATTGAACAACAATAATAAAAAACAATCATATTAACTACTGGCAACTACGCTACAAAACAACAGTAAAACATCAACAATGGACAAAAGCCGAATGAGGCAAGACACCAGGATAGTAGGAGCAAAATAGCGACAAATAGCAAATGAAAACGACAGAAACCTCCACATTAAACATTAATTGGGTTGGGCAAAACTCAAACAAGAGCAAAACCAAAAGCACCAACAACAACGGTAAGCACCAATAACAACGGTAGTATGTTCGACTTGAAACCCAGAAGATGTTTGTCAAATTTTGGCAACTTCAAGTCCCTTCTTCACTTAAAGCGTATCATCCTTTTAACATTCTTTGAAGCAAAATCTTCAATAAGACTTTATTGTCGATTTTCTCTAAAAGCTCGTTCTCGATTAAAATCATAGCTAATCCAATGAGTCTTTCTTGAGTCATTGTAGAATGCATGAAGGTCTTCGACAACTTCGATTCGGAGAAACTCTTTTCTGCAGATGCAACATGCACATGTATAGTCAACAAAATTCTATATGCAATAATTGCATTAGGAAATCAATCTAGATGTTTTAGAAACTTCAAGATATCAATATGTCCCATATTTCCTTAAGGAAGAAATTTTTGTGTAACTTTAACTCCATATACAACTCATTTGCAATAATATCAAATTGATCCCCTTTCTTAAGTGCAACTTCAAGATTATTAGAATAATACTTTATGTTTGTATCATCCAAAGAGTGTAATATGCTAGAAGTGAACGAGAAACTATTTTTTTTTTTCAAATGGTTTATATTGTTCAAACCTTCTAGTAAGTGACATAATTGTTTGATCAACAATATATATGAAGTAATTAATCCTAAATGATTTCTTTGTACGTTGTGCATTCGAGGATACATCATCAGGATTCTCATTAAAATGCATTTTTCTTTTGATTTCTCGCCCTTAAAGAAATACGGATCAACATTCATTTTAATGGCAATTTCCTTGGCAGTTGTCAGGGCATTTTCGAAACCAGATTTTTTATACCCCTAAAACAAGAAATTAGACCCTTTTTTTCAATGGCAACATCAATGAGCATATACTTGGATTGTAAATGCTTGCTAACCAAATTAACCACATAGGATTTCATATCAAATGACTATTGCTACTAAAAAC
Source organism: Lobelia cardinalis (assembly GCA_028566635.1). Classification (NCBI taxonomy): domain Eukaryota; kingdom Viridiplantae; phylum Streptophyta; class Magnoliopsida; order Asterales; family Campanulaceae; genus Lobelia; species Lobelia cardinalis. Next base: position 3,114 of record JAOWAN010004977.1, on the reverse strand, counting down.
TCAAAATCACCAACTTTTTTGTTCACTAACAATTTAGCTTCACTTCTTATTTTCAAATCATTATCACTTTAATAATGCTTCGTGTATATCAGAAACTTGAATTCTAATAGCTCTCACACTATCAACACGACTCTCCCAACGAGTAGACAATGATTTGAGGGTCAATCCTTTTACATTATCTTTTAAAATCTCCCATATCTTCGTAGAATTCGCAAATATGGTGTAGATGCGTGGTATTGTTCCAAAAAATCTTTAGCTTTACCACATGTGTTAGCCTCGTCACATAATATTAAATTAAGTCTATGACAATCACAAGGAGTATAAAAGGCCCTAGGATGTAAGTCTAAGATTCGTTTTTTTTTTCACGCCTTCATGTTTTTCTTTCATATTTGATCCATTTTCATATCATTGTCCTCGCATATTATCAAGATCAAGCATCGTCAATTCATTTCGTAGAACATCAAAAAGTCCTTGGGGAGTTGTATATTTCACATCCAAAAATCCCAAAAAGACTCTTGAGTGGTAACAAAATTTGAAGAGTTTATCTAAAAAGGTGTTAATCCCAAAAATAAAAATACAAATAAAACTCCCATCTTAACCTAGCTATGTTAGGTTCTTTAACGATTGTTGTAGCACACCATATGTATGCCATGCCCCCTTATCCCGCCCCAATTTGGATACAAAAAATCCAAGAAAGGCATATTAATTTTAATTTTTGGATTAACATCTTTGTAGATATACTCTTCAAATATTGGCAACATTTAGGAAGGGATTTTTGGATTCGAAAGACTGTCCAAGGACTTTTTGATGTTCTACAAAATGAATTGAAGTTGCTTGATATTGATAATGTGCGAGGAAAATGGTATGATAATGGATCAAATATGAAAGGAAACATAATGCGTGCAAAAAAAAACTTTTAAGACTTAACTCCTAGAGCCTTTTATACTCCTTGTGATTGTCGTAGGCTTAATTTAATATTGTGTGAAGTGGCTAACACATGTGGTAAAGCTAAAGATTTTAATGGAACAATACAACGCATTTGCACCATATTTGTGAATTCTACCAAGAGATAGGAGATTTTGAAATATAATATAAAAGGATTGACCCTCAAATCATTGTGGTCTACTTGGTGGGAGAGTCGTGTTGATAGTGTGAGAGCTATTAGATTTCAAGTTTCTGATATATGGGAAGCATTACTTCAAGTAAGAGAAAGTGATACTGATTCGAAAATAAGAAGTGAAGATAAATCGTTAGGTAATAATGAACGTGGTGATTTTGAGTTTTTACTAGAAATAGTCATTTAGTATGAAATCTTATGTGGTTAATTTGGTTAGCAAGCATTTACAATCCACGGATATACTTATTGATATTGCCATTGAAAAAGTAAAGGGCTACTTTCTTATTTTGAGGGGTATAGAGCCTGGTTTCAAAAATGCCCCGAAAATTGTCGAGGAAATTGCCACTGAAATGAATGTTGATCCCGTATTTCCTCAAAGATGAGAATTAAAAGAAAAAGATATTTGATGAGAATTCAGATGATGTATCCTCGACTGCACAATCTACAAAGGAATCATTTATGATTAATTACTTCATAGATATTGTTGATCAAACAATATGTCACTTACTAGGTTTGAACAATATGAAGCATATGAAAAAAATGGTTTCTTGTTCACTTCTAGCATGTTGCACCCTTTGGATGATACAAGCTTAAAGTCTTAATGTAATTATCTTGAAGTTACACTTAAGAAAGGGAGTCAATCATATATTGTTGGAAATGAGTTGTATGTGGAATTAAAGTTACTCCTAAATTTCTTGCCTAAGGAAAATACAAGACCTATTGATATCTTGAAGTTTATAAAACATCTAGATTGTCTTCCTAATGCAGTTATTGCATATAAAAGGAGCTTTTCCAAGTTAAAGATCTACATGCATTCTACAATGACTCAAGAAAGACTCAATAGATTAGCTATTATTGCAATCGAGAATGCGCTTTTAGAGAAAATCGACTATGATCTTATTGAAGATTTTTCTTCAAAAAATGTTACAAGGATGACACGCTTTAGGTGAAGAAGGGACTTGAAGTAGCCGAAATTTGACAAACAGCTTCCGGGTTTCAAGTTGAACATAAGACTGATATTGTTGGTGCTTTTGGTTTTGCTGTTGTTCGGCTTTTGCCCAATTAATGTGGAGTTTCTTACGTTTTCATTTGCTATTTGCTTTTGTTTTGCTCCTACTATCTTGTTGTCTTGCCTCATCCGACTTTTGTCCATCGTTGATGTTTTACTTTTGTTTTGCAGCCTAGTTGCTACTAGTTCATATTATTCTTTTTGTTTTATTACTGTTATGTTGTTAGGCACTAACTTCGACGTTTCATTATGATTGTTATTGTTGGAACTTGAAAAGTATGTTTCTTTTCGTGCAGAATCAAGTCATGATGTTTTTTTCTTTTAAATGTTATTATCTTTTAATGATTGTTGTAGATTAACGTTAATAAAAATGCAAGAGCATAAGGATATACTTGCTTTTTGTAACTTTTGTGTTGGTAGTAAAAGTTTAATTCATTATTAAAATGAAAAGTAACTTTCAGGTTAAGGGCCTATTTTTTCTGGTTAGCACTGGCCTCCCAACTCTCAGGGACGGTCCTGTTTAAGATTTTGCTAGAAAGCTCCCGTCAGTGGAAGATAAGGCATTCTGTTTAGATATGAAAAAGACGGATCACAATTGATGATCATCTTGGCGCAAAGGCTTTTGTTTTACCAGGTGAAGCAAGCGACAGAGGCATTAGGTGCAGCCTCAGATAGGGGAGTTGATGAGAGAGCTTTAGAAACAAGAAAAAGGGGATGAGAGGAAAACATAGTTATTAAAGGCACGCCTATCCGCTAGGTTCAGGCGAGCGCTCCTTTTGGGCCTAGACATGGCTAGACGAGACGCTGTTCTGAAGGTGAGGGCCTAGGCGTGCCTAAGGCTTATGCAAGAGCCTTGGTTAGGTGCGCCTAGGTGCTAGGCGCAGTTTTGACCTTAAACAAGGACTGCTGATTTTCCCATGGACGTGGAAGAGGGAGGGAGGGAGAGAGAGAGAGAGAGAGAGAGAGAGAGAGAGAGAGAGAGAGAGAG